>PVJI01012304.1:0-52185 GCA_004026765.1 Micronycteris hirsuta | reverse complement strand
CCACGTGGTTGGAAAGGATGTAGGACTCCCAGGCCCACCATGAGGGTGCGGTTTTGGATTAAGAGCAGGAGCCTAGCCAAGCTATGGACTTCTATTTTCTTCTCCTGAGATATGGTACCCAAGGGGAGGCAGGACTCTGTGTGTGTGTCTGTGTGTGTGTTTTAAAGGGACTTTGGGATTTAACAGTGACATTCCACCATTATTCTGAGCCTGTATAACTTTTGAATAAATAGTTCCTTTCCTTCTCACCAAACTCTGGCACTGAGAGCCACGGTTCTTATTGGTGGTAGACAAAAAGAACCTGGAGTAAGAGACCACGGAAGGGTTTCTGTTATACACCAACCACGTGCCTTCTGCAGCTATAGCATATCTGGATCCAATTAGTCTGTTAGAATCGTTACTAAACCTGAGGGCAAACTATGTCAGACATGACATACATACATACTTTTCTGACTAATAATGCATCTGAGCATTTTCATCTCTCATTGTTTATATTTATACTGCATATGTTTTTTTCATTTACTGTCTTTCTGCAAAGCGACTTACAAAAACTCTTTGCACATTAAGAATATTGATCATTTTTATGTCTTAGTGTTTGATTTTTTCCTTTGTCTGTCATATATTTGTTTATAAACTTTATACAAGGTGGAACAAAAGTAGGTTTACAGTTATTCATATGGAAAAGAATACAATAATTAATAAATAATAGTACAAGAATAAACTCTGCATTCCAAATACTCACAACTGTAAACCTACCTTTACCCTGTATGTTTAGGCGGCATCTTTTATCATGTAAAAAACTTCAACTCTCATATATTCATGTATGTCTATCTTTTCTTTTATGACTTCTGGTGTTTTTCTCTGAGGAGAAAAATATTTTCAATGGAGGCACAAATATAAAGACTTTTTAATGAACAAGTTGGATAAGAATAAAAGGTTATGCAGGTCACTGTCAGAAAATAATGCCAGACAATCCCACTGAGGGTCTAAATGCTAGACTAATTAGTTTGGACTTGGCCTGTACACACAGAGGAACTGCTGAAACATTTTGAATGAGGCAGTTTTATAATGAAAATGTGATTTTATAAAGATTAGTGTGCAAGATGGTTTGAAAAAGGGAAATTCAGATCCAAGGAAGCCAATATTTCAGCAACTACTTATTGAACGGTCACTATTCTAGACACTTGGAGTCACCAGTGGATAAAACGCCATAGAGACCATTTAGGGATCACCTGCAAGAAACAGAGGTTAAAGCATGGAGACTGTAAAAGGTAAAATAAAGGCAGCAGGGGCAGGAGGAAAAAGAGAAGGTGGACATGAGGAAAAAGAGGAGAATCGAGGGGCGTGAGGAAGGAGGAACAGTCAAAGTTGATTTGGGAATTGAGCCTGAGAGACGAGAGAGCATGGCAGTTCCATCGGTAGACATGAGCAAATTAGAAGAGGAAGCAAGAAATACAGGGTGGAGGGAGCAGTGAGACAGAGGCTTGTGTGTTTGCCTGTGCTGTCTTATTAGATTCTAAGCCATCACCACAGACGTCCTAGCAGACTAAAGTCAATTCATTAATCAGCCATTATTGAGAATGATATTTCAATCAATTGCTAATTTATTTGACTATTGTCATTAAGCTCACATTTCTCCATCTTGTCTTTAAGGATATTATTCCTTTTATGTGGAAAACCTTTACTGAGAAGGCCCCTGTTGCATCTCAGAGCCCAAGCTGGGAATACAGAAAAGATCACGTGTCATCCCTGATCTGTCCCATCAACTGTGGCACAACACGGTGGACGCTGTGAAGCGCGAGGGGAGTCCCCGTCAGAGGGCGAGATGAGCCCTGACTCTTGGAGAGCGAGGCGAGGGCAGGAAAGCAGGTGCTGAGAAGATTCTTGGGTAGAGAAGTGACTCAGGAGTTGAACCTATAGGGGCATGGAAATGAACAGAAGATAAAAAAAGCCACAGGGACTTTTATCGATGAGGACATTTTAGTACCAGCCCACCCAACTAGAAGGACAAATTGGTATTTGAGCTTATTTTCTTCTTCACTTTCCTTAAGATACAAGTTTATTCTCCTGGAGCTCAGTACCAGAGATCCCATTTACTTCTTCTGGAGAAGGAATGGGGGAGAGTTTTAGGTGTGGGCAGGTAGAGTGAAGTGCTTCCTTTTTTGGGCTCCCGTAATAACTTTGCTTCCAGCGTTTGCCTCAATAATTATGAGCTCACATGCCCGTCCTCTCGTGAGATTTTGATCTCCTCGTAGCAAAGCCCTGATTCTCCTGCTCAGTGTCTAGTAGTTATTTTAGTAAGGAAACCTGTATTTGCAAGAGAAAGAAAACACTAACCAGACCTAAACTGGTTATCAAACAAGCAAACCAAGGAGAGAAGGGGAATAACAGACTCACGTAATAGGGAGGGATTCGAGCCGAGCCCTGTGGAGGTTCGAGTGATGTGCTGAGGCCTCAGTCTTCACACTTTGGTTCTGCTTTTCCCTGTAAAGACTTCACGTTAACAAAGGTTCACCCCTTGTAGTGATTCAGATATTTCAATAACAGTCTATCCTTTCTGCCACCCATGCAGAGAGAGAAGTCTCCATTTTTAAAAGTTATGACTACTTGAGCTACTAAGGAGGCTTACCTACGAACTGAGACTTTTGGACTCTTATTGGCTCTTATTGAACCGATTACTGTGGCTAAGGTTCAAACCACATGGATTGAGAATAAGCAAGTGTGGTTTCCTATGGGAAATCATGGTGCTGGTACCAGAAGCACAGGTAGAGGGTACCAGTTAGGCACAAGCAATCGGTGCCCACTGTACACTCAAAATTTAGTAGATCAGTAAGGGAACACTTCCCTATGAACTTCACCATCTGTATCACTTAATTGCCAGGTAACTCCAGGAGAAAATTATAACTATCTCAATTTTCCAGGATAGGAAACAGAAGCACAGAGGGAAATTACTTAGTATAAAATAAAAGAGCTGTAACTATAAATTAGTCTGCTAGGACTGTCACAACAAAATACTACAAACCGGGTGGCTGAAACAACAAAGATTTTTTGTCTTACAGTTCTGGAGTCTGGAAGTCCAAGGTCAAGGAGTTGGCAGATTTGGTCTGTCTTAGCTAAGACCTCTCTCTTGGCCTGCAGACAGTTGCCTCCGCACTGTGTCCTCACACGGCCTTTTCAGGGATGTGTGCACGCATCTACTGTGCCCCTGCGTGCGCCCACGTTTGCTCTTCTCATGGGGACACCAGTCAGATTGAATTAGGACTGCCCCAACAGCCACAGTCTAACCGAACCACCTCTTTAAGGCCGTAGCTTTAAGTATAGTCACATTCTGAAGTGCTGGTTAGGGCTCCAACATCCGGATTTGGGGGGAGAAGACATAATCAGCCCGTAACAGACTACACAACTGTTCTGTCCATTGCACCCAGCTTCTGGGGGGCACGTGAATGAGTGTCCTGTCACTCACTCCAGTTGAACAGGCCTGGGGTTCTGAAGGCTGAGACCCTTGGCAAATCCTCATTAAGAGCTGCTGTCCTCTGCGTCGGCTGACCCCTGAGACAGCCTTTGTCCTTGATGGCACATGGTGCCCTGTGGACCAAGATGAACTTGCATGTGTGTGTGTAACCATAGCCCCACCGCAGGAACAGAATAAACAACATTTGGAATAAATGACATTTTGTGAACGTGGAAATACTTTTTCTGTTCATGAGAAGCATATTGTTTATTATTCTTAAACGAGTTTGGCCAAGGCCTAGATTTCCCTTGTCCACAGAGAAGCTGCCTCAGGACAATGAAGATGGCACACTAAATCATTCTCCATGTAGATCTATGCTTGCTTGCTTTTCATTCTTTTATTAAAAGAAATATGAAGAAAGCTGCCCCCTCGGTTCTCAAAGGAGCAAAGAGGATGTGATGAGGTGTCACCATGGGTGTGTGTTCTAGGTACAGTGCACACCCACTGCTACCTCTGGGGGCCAGTGACCCATGGTCACAGAGGCCCGGTTCTAAATTCCAGATCACCTGCTCCTGTTGGCTCCCGTAGACCAAGTGGTCAGTGCCCGTTCTCGGTGTGGGGCCATTTAGACAGTGAAGAATCCCACCTTCAGGCAGTGGGCAGGAGCAGTAAGGTAACACCCGCCTTTACTTGGCAATGTGTTTGACAGCAAATAAAGGAAGTGAGAAACCTCTGTATTGATGTCTTCTTCTACCTGCGATTTTCATCACAAAGCTATCAAAGTAAAATCAAAGTATCATGGGTCTCAGCATAAGGAAACAATTCTCAATTTGGGACATTTTAGAATAGGCAAATAGTCTACTTATTCCAAGTTATATGTAAAACAGAGACTTTGAGAGCTTAAATATCACACCTAAGTTTGCAAAGTTAGAAAGCAATATAATTAGGACTTGAATTCAGGCTATTAAGAGTGGAGCCCAAGGTCTTCATCAGTATATCATCCTAGATTACCAGCGACTGCTGTCTTCTGTGAATGACCAATGGAAATTTGTCTTCTTCCAACAACTCTGGTCTTGGCAGTTTCTTGATGCATTAGTAGTCCTTGCAGAAGAGAAAATGGGATTATTTGTCATTATTTGTTTTCAGAGAACCTAGGTTTACTCCTTTGAATGTCTGCTTCTCTTTCTTAGTGCTCAGCTCTTTTTATTAGATATATAACACAGCAGTAGGGGCCCAAGATAAAACAGATCACAGAACTCTCTGAAGGTGGCTTCAGCAAACTCTGTAGTCCATTAAAAAGTAAGACTGATAAAACAATATTATGTTTACATTGGAGAATGTTCCTACTCTTTAAAGACACTTGCTGAAATATTTAAGGAAGGTTTGTCATGATGTCTATAATTTACTTTTTTTTTTAAATCAGTAAAAATAAATAAGCAATGACAGCAGGTTAATTGTTAAATCTTAGTAATATATGTATATTTATCTCTATATATTGTTAATTATGTAAAATATTTACAGTAAGTATAGTAAATATTAAAAACACAAAGTCAAGTAAAAAAGTAAGCAATGAATACAAGATAAAGAATGAGGTACTGAATACAAGAGAAGTTTTAAAAAAGAAGTCATTTCTGGCGATGATGATGATGATGATGACGACGAAAATTCTATTCAAACAAGAACAGATGAGATTACCAAGTGCCAGGCACTGTGCTGAACCCTCATTTTCTCTTTTAGTCCACACCAATCCAATCCTGTGAAGTAGGATGATTTTCTCCATTTTACGAATAAACAGAGACTCAGAAATGAAATCACTTGCTCTAGAGCTGTCTTCACCAATTCCATATACTTCTTTTGCAACAGGGAGAGATGTGAGGCAGTGACCGAACTGAAAGAATCCAGGATGGATGGGGGGGCAGAGGAGGCCACAGGTGGACTGATAAACTTGGTGAATGGAGAGAAGGCAACAGTAGCAGGTTCCAGCAAGGCCCAAATATTTCAGGGAAATGATGAGGTTGTGACCGAGGCAGAGAATGTACTGGGAGGTGGCTCACTTTAAGACTGTATAGTGTATCTGGTATACATGAGAGATCTGAGGAATTATTGATGGCTATTGAAATTTCCAACAATGAGGATGCAATTGGCATATGTGGATACAGATGTAAGTAGGGATGGGAAGGCTATAATTTTAAGCAGGAGTCTGGCCTCATTACAAAGGACACCATGCTACATATCTCACTCAATCCTAAGGCTGATTAGAAGAATGATAGCTAACAACTTCCTCCAAGCCATAAGATTATTCTGACAGTGGGAAGAGAATCGCTTCCAGTGAATTTTCTTTAGCATCTCCAAAGCCAATTTACTAATTTCTGTCTTTGAGCAAGGGTACTGACCTCGGTTCACCCATTAGATTTCAAACTAGAATTTAATGTTAAGACTTTGTTCTTGTTGAGGGGAAAAAAATATTCCAACCTAGGAAAATTGGTCCACTGTGTTCTCCGCTGGAATTCTGCTAGGGAGATTATCACAGTAAGCTGGTGGCCTGAAGGGGCTGAAACCAACCATTTCTGTAAAATTGAAATGAGTTCATGTTAGCTGATAGATTTTTATTTGATTTTGAAATGTAAGTAGCTATTTTTAAAAGAAGAAAAGGAAGTTGAAATTGCTCTACTAATCCAATGAAATATTGCCAAGAGGATAAAAGCAGGAAACTGTGAGCCATGTGGGGGATCTTTTCCAAAGCTTGCTTTTATACGTCTCTTCTGTTCTCATTAAAGCAAGTCCCAAAGATCAAATGAGCCGGGGACCCAAGCTGAAGGCAAGGGCACAAGTTGTTTGCTTCATCTCTGCCAGCAGTCCACTCACCACCGGGCTGGGATGCAGGCACACAGGTCAGAAGAATGATATCCTATTTTTACCTCCTGGGTCTCCATCAGGAGCCACCAGGGAGCAGCAAATGACCAAGTCACTCATCTGATTGCCTCCAGTCACTTACGTGCTTGAAAATGAAAGGGAAAGCTCACAGGAAGTGGGAGAAGAACCCGAAATAATAATGGCACCGATAATTGACACTCCTGTGGTTTTCGGATTCACAAAGTACTTCACACACATGCCTGCCTTTGATCTTACCTCTTGCTGAGCAGCTTCGGTCCCATTGCACAGCACAGCAATCCCAAGCCCAGAGATATTTAGGCAGGAATTTATTCCCAATCACAGAGCTTGTTCAGAACATGAGCTCTGATAACAAATGCCCCAGTTTGAATCCTGGCCTTATTACTTATGAGCCATGTGCCCCTGGGAAACTGCTTCCCAACCTCTCTTTGACCCCATTTTCTCATCCGTAAAATGGAGCTAAGAATAGTATCTATTGCAGAGGTGGTGGTTAGGGTGCGTGTCAACCACTGGGAACCCTCTGGCATACAGCATACAATAAACGCTACCATTATGTTTAGAAAGCACTTTATGGCTCACACAACACATTCCGTTCAACCATACTTATTCAGCACCAGAGACAAATACTGTGCTCAATCCTGGGGACACCAGAATAAATCACTTATGACCCCAGCCATCGCGTGGGGCACAGGGGTAGCACAGATACGTGGACACCCTCAGCGTACAGTGATATCTTATTTTATTATCTTTTTATTGTTGTTCTACTACAGTTGCCCCAATTTTCCCCCATTAGTCTTCCCTGCCCTGCCCACCCCCACCCCCACTGCTCCCACAGTCAATCCCCACCCTGTTGTCCATGTCCACGGGTCATCTATACCTGTTTTTTTACTAGACCCTTCCCCTTCTTTCCTCCCTTATCCCCCTTCCCCCTCCCCTCTGGCCCCTGTCAGTCTGTTCTTCATTTCCATGCCTCTGGTTCTATGAAGGAAGGTAATGACAGGGAGAATTTAGCCTGGCCTGTGAGTGTTGGAAGGGGCTTCCAAAGGACCATACTATTCTGACTTGACTTTTACTAAAATTCTCTGGAAAAAAAGGTATTATTTTTGTCCAGTCTACAAGGGAGTGAAACAAGCCTCAAAGAAGGTCAAGGATTTCCCAAGTTCCTTCAGCTGCTGAGTGGTAAAGCCAGGTCTCAATTATACTGAACTACCTCAAGGGTATATTCTTTGTGAATTAAGTCATTGAAATAATAGCTGTTATTTTTCCCCCCACTATCTCTCTTATTTAAAAGGAAACTATCATTCTTTCTGCATCTCCCCTTTTTTCTCTGAAAAATTTCACATAGTGCCAAGTTCTCTAAAATCCATAATCTGCTAAGAGTCAGGGAAGCTTAGACTTGTGTGTGGAGGGGTGGGTTGGTGGGGGATGGCAATCATTTACTTGTAGGGATCTGGAGGGGCAGAGACATACATGTGGTTGAATCTCAGTTCTACCACTCATGAGTTCTGTGCCAGTAGGCAAGTGACTTAACCTCGTTGAGTCTCAGTTTTTCCATTTGTAAAATGGAGCAATAGTAATTTTCATCTGCTCAAATTGCCATGATGGTTACATTAGCACAGTGCATGCACACATAGTAATTGCTCAATAAACTTGTACTGTTAACTTTAGAGAAATGCCACTTAGTGCATCCACTTCACCCCTCTGTTCTGATCACATGACTCGTCTGTGCATTGTAGTTTGGAAGCCTGTCCCAGTGGATTCTAGAGCTTCACGTGTGAAGTGTTCCAACACTTGACCAGTCTCACTACCTGGAAATCCAACTTCTCCATACCTTGCTTATGCTTTCATTTATATTATTAACATTCTGTTCTCAGGAAGAAAAAAAATACAGAAGAAGTTTTGATCATACTTTTTCTGCATAAATGAATGAACATCTCAACTTTCTCTCAAAGTGTCTAATCCCTGAATTCAATTTTTGTTACTCCCTTCCATGGGTGATGGACAGGACTCCTCATGTCCTGAGATTGGCATGGTGCTAATGCAGGGAGCTGCTCACAATACAGTGTGTGTTGTGCTCTTTATTTTCAAAGCACATTCACATGCTTACCTTGTTGATCCTAAAACAACTGAGTGAGGTTAAGGATGAGGAAACTTAAGAAAAAGGAGGGAATAAAAATAGTCACCATGGCTAAGCACTGATTAGGTCTCCGGTCTTTTGTGTATATTATCTTACTTAAACTTTTTGTGAGCCCTTTCTGATAGATGTTGGCAGTTCATGAGACCCAGAAAGGGAAGTCAGGTATTCAATTTTCTCCAAATAGTAAACGGTAAGGCAGAATCTCAAGTCCAGATCTGTCTTACTCCAAAGCTAGTACGTTCAATCACGAACTTTTAAAGATTTGCCCAACCCATCGGTGACTGCCATGACATTGAAGTCTGGACACTGTGTCCAGGGCACTTTCAGTAAACAGCTCATTCAGTCCTTCTCGACTGGGTGAGATGCAGGAGCTGGGCCCACCTGTGGCCCAGGCAGCCGCTGCCCACACAGACCCCCATGCATCTGCCCCCTCCCCAGCTGGCCTTCTGTTCACAGCTTCCCAGTTTGCGCCTATAACATTGGGGTTTCCAGGCATTCAGTCAGAGAGTAAGAAACGTATCTGCCTATATTTCTATAATTTAAGATAGCATCATTTATATTATTTTATCTATTTTATATTAAATAATATACTAATATATAATGTTATATTATATATTATAGAGCAATAATATATTATAATTACATTATAATATTATTATATTATAGATTATTTATTATATATTACTTCAATATGATATTCATATTAAAATGATATATTATATGTAATATTATATTATATATTTACATAATTTATATATGGATCTACTTATATTATATATTACATGCATTATATAGGACAAAACATACATAATATATAAATACATATATAACATAAACACATATCTTCATATATAAGACATACCTCTATATACTACATGTATTTAATGTTTAAACATGTAAATGCTTCCAGTGTCTGCCAGATTCTTCAGCAAGAACATAGGTTTGTCAGTTCAAACAAACTCATCCGAGATTTACCGGCAGCGTATTTCTTTAAATGTAGAGTTGGACGTGGAGAAAAGTGAAAAAGAAAAGGTACTGGGAGCGTCTTCTCGTCCCCTGGGTGTCCAGTTCAGGTGGAGGTATATATATTATATATATTACATGTTATGTAACATATATATGGGACTCACATGGAAGTGGTAGGCAAGCTCTGGGCTCAGAGCTGGATTCCAGCCATGTCTGCCCTGTCATGGGGAGTATGTGTTTCTGTTACTGCTTGAGCTGCTTCACTCATTCATTTTCCATTTCACAAGGAGATGACGGTGAAAAAGGAGATCCGGGAGAGGAGGGAAAGCTTGGCAAAGTGGGACGCATGGGGCCGAAAGGTAGGTAAAACAGTATGAACTTGACACTAATGTTGCAATCGCTCTTCTCTCTCTCCTGGACTTGCCCTAGGAATTAGCAGCTTCCATAACAACCTCTGCTCCAAAGATGCACGAAATGTATTTCAGATACCAATTCTCTTGCCAGCAGAGAGTTCTTAGGAGATCGCCTGTCAACGAGACTCACAAACATTCTCAAATGTCATCCTTAACATTGCCTGGAGTTGGACACTCTGGGAGCCCTAGGGAGTAGAAGTCTCTGCGAATATCTAAGGAACCATGAATTTTGGAAACACAGCTGTATTTGTAGCTGTGTCTTCCCTTAGAAGCCACTGCTCAGCAACTCTTTTTGGCTGGCCTGGAGCTTCAGGAGGAAAATGAGAAGGAGCAGAAAGTTGTTTGGTCCTTTGATTTACTGACCTTTCTCCAGTATCTGGTGGGGTGTGGGAGGAGTAGGAGCAAAAAAGATGAGAATAACAACACAAATGTTGTTAGAGAATATTTTTATTTGCAAGACCAAAAGCTTCTGGATTGAGATGTACAAGCATGTGTCTTCTGAGCACTAGAAACGTTAGCTGTCTAGAAACTGTTACAAAGTGCTGGCTGTAGACCACTGATCTTAAAATCTTTATAATTTAAAGAAAGGAAAACACACGCAGGCCTCTGAGACCTCATTTTGAGAAATTATGATTTAAAATCTTAGTTATACTATAAATAGGTATACTATTCTATAAATCTGAAAATCAATTGCAAAATTTTTATCACAAAAATATAGCTTTATATTTGGAAAATATTATTTAGACTATCACAGTAAAAAATACTAAGGAAGAACTCAATGATCCCTGTCTTGTTTTTTTTTGGCAAAAATTCAGTGGGAAAATCTTTGATGTTCCTTTGGTGACTAGGTTTTATGATTGTACGTTCCCTCCTGTTTTTCAAAGCAGCTGAGATAGTCAAATCTGGTTGTAAAACACAGGAGAAATACCTTCCCAAAGTGAAGCCAAAATGGATCTAGCAAGGCACAGAATTGCATAAAATGCAAGAATTCTTTCACTCAGCCGCTTATCTGACCTTTAGATTAAACATCCCCTACTGTAGTCCTTTTAGAAACATCGCATTGATAAGCGTTTGAATATCACCAGGTTCAGGATTGTCCTAGCTATCCACATTTAATTTTAATGCATATATTCTAATGCTATTAAGATAGATAATATGGCACAGGACATATAAATATGCCAGATGGAGAATCCAGTTTTTGCTGTTTCCTTCAAGTGGACATCACATATTAGCCACATCTTCACAGGGAAGGTAAAGCGTGAGGATATAAAGATGACATGCTTTGCTTTTCAGGGACCAAGGGAGACCTGGGTGATATGGGAGACCAGGGCAACATCGGCAAGACTGGACCCATTGGCAAGAAGGGTGAGCTGCATTTTCCTTTCTCCACCGGCGATTTCAAGCAAACTGAGCATACCCTTGGTGTACTTAAAAGGTTCTGTAGCGTAAAAATGATCTCTTTCTTTTCTTTTAAAATATGAGTGTTTTTTTTCTTTGTATCTTGGCTGCTCAGTAGTAGAAAACAATTATTCATAAAACTCAAGGTAGCAAAGGACGGTATAATTTTATTTCTTAATCTGAGTGGAGTAATTGTAATTCCACGTAGACATCTATTATCGGAAAAAGAACATCTGTTTGTTTTCAGTCCTGTCCTGACCCTGTGCGTAATTACTGCTTCAGTACGACAAAGACCTCTGTTACAAAAATAGAGGTAATGGCCTTCTTTTTCTTACCTAAGTGCTCTTTTCCAGTCTTCTCATAAAGCCCCACAATGGCAGAAGGTTCTAATTGCTTCTGATATTCAGTAATTCATACAGGCAGGCATTGTTCCACTGTCTTTGAAGATACAAAACTGAATGTGAATTAAAATGTTCTTGCAAGAAACTCACAGACTATCTAGAAATGTAGAACTTTTTTCAGAAAGAATTAAAATACTGAATAACTTTGTGACTGCTTGAGGAACCATCTGGGAGAGTAGACAAGATTGACAGGAAGAACTGACCCAAGTCTTGAAGAACAGTCAGGCATTTATGGAAATGAGGAAAGGCATTTGGGGGCAATACAGGACACAGCTTATATATGAAAAAAAAAGACCTTATTGAAGTATTCTTATATTTGACAATACTCTTAGTTTACCTATATTACCAATAACAAGTTATAAAGATAAAAGAAACTTCTTACGCTATTCATGATAGAAACAAAATTCAGGTTTATACTACAGACCATGAGAAAATTGCCTGCATTAGTCTTTCTGTGAAGAGTGACTAGCTGTGTCAAAAAACAAAAAAATATCCCCAAACATATTTAAAGGCATGAGTAGGCTGCTAAACCGAATAGGACTTCAGGGCCCATAATCTGGAGGAGAAGGGAACCACTCCAAGGTAAGCTATGTGCTCTGTCCCTCTACTTCCCTTCTCACGCCGTTCACTGGTCTGCAAGTGAGGGAGCGGCGGGAGTGCGGGAGCCTGGAGTGGAGAGCTGCCCGAGGTGCCTTCAAGGCGGCCAGAGAAGACTGGCCTTAAAAAATGCTGCTCCTTTTTATTTCAAAAATGGATATTTCCAGTTAGAACTCCAGAAAATCTAAAAAACACTTCATTAAGCATATATACTCATTCATTTTTCAAAAATCTCAGGAAAGTAGGAATAGAGGGACACAGATTTACTATTTAAAGGAATATCAACATCAACAAGAGACTATTTTAAAATCATACTTAACAATAAAATATTGAACACTTCTCTCCTGAGACTGGGGATGGTGAGCACAGCCCTCATCACTAATTCCAATAAACATTAAAGAACAAATTCTAGCCAGACCAAAAATGCAAGAACAAGTGATGAAAATCATAATAATTGGAAACTGAGGAATAAAAGGGTCATTATTTGCAGATGACAAGATTGCATGCCCAGAAAATACAAGCATCTAAAGATTAGCTATTTGTATTGTTAAGTTTCTTTTCTTTTCTTTTTTAATATATTTTATTGATTATGCTATTACAGTTGTCCTATTTTCCCCCTTTATTCCCCTCCACCCCATACCTACCCCCATTCCCTGCCCTTTAGTTTTTGTCCATAGGTCATACACATAAGTTTTTTGGCTTCTACATTTCCTATACTATTCTTAACCTTCCCTTGTCTGTTTTCTACCTAACATTTATGCTATTTGTTCTCTGTACTTTTTCCTCCTCTCTCCCCCTCCCACTCCCCTGTTGATATCCCTCCATGCCTTATATAAATCCCTTTAACATTTCATATAATAAAGGCTGGGTGATGATGAACTCCTTGAACTTGACCTTATCTGAGAAGCACTTTATCTGCTCTTCCATTCTAAATGAAAGTTTTGCTGGATAGAGTATTCTTGGATGTAGGTCCTTGCCTTTCATGACTTGGTATACTTCTTTCCAATCCCTTCTTGCTTGAAAGGTCTCATTTAAGAAATCAGCTGACAGTCTTATGGGAATTCCTTTGTAGGTAACTGTCTCCTTTTCTCTTGCTGCTTCTAAGACTCTCTCCTTATTTTTAATCTTGGGTAATGTAATTATGATGTGCCTTGGTGTGTTCCTCTTTGGGCCCAACTTCTTTGGGACTCTCTGAGCTTCCTGGATTTCCTGGAAGTCTATTTCCTTCACCAGCTTGGGGAAGTTCTCCTTCATTATTTGTTCAAATAAGTTTTCAGTTTGTTGTTCTTCCTCTTCTCCTTCTGGCACCCCTATGACTCGGATGTTGGGACATTTAAAGATGTCCTGGAGGTTCCTAAGCCTCTCCTCATTTTTTTGAATTCTTGTTTCTTCATTCTTTTCTGGTTGAATGTTTTTTCTTCCTTCTGGTCCACTCCATTGATTTGAGTCCCAGTTTCCTTCTCATCCCTATTGTTTCCCTGCACATTTCCCCTCATTTCCTTTAGCATATCCTTCATTTGTTCATCTAATTGCGACCAAATTTCAACCAATCCTGTGAGCTTCCTGATTACCAGTGTTTTGAACAGTGCATATGATAGGTTGGCTATCTCTTTGTCACTTAGTTGTATTTTTTCTGGAGCTTTGATCTGTTCTTTTATTTGGGCTTTTTTTTCCCTCAGTGTGCCTGTTACTTTAAGGGGCGGAGCCTTAGGTGTTCACCAGGGCGGGGTAACCCACTTTGTTGTGTTGTGACACTGCCGGTGGGGGTGGGGCCTGAGCGAACAATGGTGCTTGCTCTGCTCTCCTTATTTTTAATCTTGGGTAATGTAATTATGCACTTCCCCCCCCCCCGCTACCCACAAGCAAGTTGGGCCCTTCCGTGCTGGCTCCGGGGTGAGCGGGTGGACTTGCACAGTTCCAAGTCCCTGTGGGTCTCTCCAGTGAACTCTCCTGTGAGGTTGGGAGTTCCTCCCACTGCCGCCTCAACCCCCACAAGTGTTTTCAATTGGTGGTTTGAGGCTTTATTTCCTCATGATGGTGGGTTGCATGTTCTGTTCTGCTCCCCAGCTTTTTCTCCTGGTTTATCAGCACACGAATGAGGGACTGCCCGGTCCACCAGTCTTGGCCCCACTGGGTCCGGGTCAGCCAGCCGTGGGTTTTGCCTGCTGCGTTTTGGCTAAGCACGCCCACCACAGGCCTCTCCAGGCAGCTTCGGTGTTGCCAGTACCACCCCACAAACCCCAGTCTCTCCACACGCTCTCTGCCCAGCTCCACCCGTCCTACCGGTCTGGATGAACGTGTCTTCTTTAACTCCTTGGTTGTTGGACTTCCACTCAGTTCGATTTTCTGTCAGTTCTGGATGTTTTTGTTTTTTTAAATTGTTGTTTTTCCTCTTTTGGTTGTGCAAGGAGGCACAGTGTGTCTACCTACGCCTCCATCTTGGCCAGAAGTCTGAGTCTGCATCATTAAGTTTCTGAGATAGCTTAACATACAAAAATAAATTTTGTTCCTACATACCAGAAGCAATTTTTAAATGAAACTTAAAAGATGCCATTTATTATAGCAGCAGTGTTATCAAATATCTAGGAATAAATTTTAAAAACTGTGTAAGCCCTGTACAACAAATGCTACATAATAACAATGAAAGAAATTAAAGAAGATCTAAGGAAATGGAGGTAAAACTATATTCACAGGTAGGAAGACTCAGTATTGTTTAGATGTCAGTTCTCCCTAAATGCATCTGTAGATTCAATGCTATCTCAATCAACGTCCCAGAAGTAGTGCTTTTAAATTTAATACACCAATGCAAAATTTGTGTGGAAATGAAAAGGATCAAGAATTCCCAAAGAAACTCTTGAAGAAGAAAGACAAAGTTGAATGACTGAAATCACTGAGTTTAAACATTTATTATAAAGCTACAACTATGAAGGTAGTATTGATTTAGTGCAGAGACAAATAGATCAATGGAAAGGATTAGAGCATGCAGAAACAGACTCCCAAACTTGATTTATGCAAAGTTGACATTACTTTGTGAGGGAAAATGATGAGCCTCTCAATCAATAGTGCTAGATCAATTGGATATTCATGAATGCAGCCAAACATATGCACCCTATGATATATAAAATAAAAAATTATAGTGGCACAAAATATATTTATTAGTTAAAATGTTATGATTTTTAATGTACTTTCTAATGGGCTGTCTGTTTTTAAAATTTAGTGATTTGTTTTTATTTCTTTTTCTATATACATACATTTGTATAACCACTTTTCTGGTAGTAATTTGGTACTATTTCTCATAATGAGGGCCCTTCAGAGCTTTAGATAAAATTCATCTTGGATATGTTCCTGACTGTATAAGCTTCATTGAACAACTGGTTAAAGGGTTGGAAAGATGTCACCAAATAGTGGAATGTTGGACTTCAAGATTTCTGAGATGCGTCCATGTTAGATGATGTTAAGATCCCAAGTATTGTCCTGGAATTGGCAGAATTGGAAGAGGAGGGTATTCACTGCCTCGAACACACCCAGGATGCAAGAACTTCACTTTTCAATGAGTTAGTCAAGATGTCACATGATCCTAGATTTACATACGTCAAACCTAGATGAGACTCCAGCTAAGAGATATGGAGTTAACCATCTGGATCCAAGTCTTAATCCTTTCCTAAATTAAGACTAGGTAACCTGGGAAGGTCTCAGATGACAGAGACAAGGAAGGGTCAAGGGTGTTAGCATAATTTTCTGGGTGTTGAAGTGGATGAACTTTCACAAATGTTGGAAAAGTAAGTCTGGACAGGATAAACTGACCATATCTTCTGCAGGGCAGCTCTTCATTCAGACTCAGGTGCGTAAACTCCCAGTGCATTCCTCTGTCACTTTCCTCATTGCCATGCCTTATCAGCTTGTCTGTTTAGCCCTGGATGCTGTGAACTTCTAGAGGGAACAAGTGAATGAAAAATTTAGTGGGTCAATTTGCTTACATAAAAATAAGCTGTATGTGGGTACCCAACTTTTTAATCATTTTATCCTAATGTTTATTATATGGTAGAAACTTTTTAAATATTAGTTTCATTACAAATGAAAAAATGAATGATAAATATGTTATTTCTTACAATGTAGCTCTCTTTTCTACCCTTTATTTCTTTAAGTACCACTTCCCCTTAACATCAATTTCCACCATTGACTAAGATTTCTTTCTTCTCCAGAGATATGCCATCAAAATTTATGAGCATGTCCTGAAATTTCAAAAAAAATGGAGGTTCAGTGTTCTGGCTCCCCGGGATTAATTTCATTTTTAATCTGTACTTTGAAATTTATGGCCCTCATTTTGTCAATGACCCTTCTAAATTTTTCACTGACTCAGATTAATCTCAACTTTCTGGGCTGACCTTAATGTCACTTGCATGGACAGGTAGGTTTCCGGATGTCAATATTTCTTTTCACGAATGAGAAGGAATAATTTATTATAGGTAAATTAAATCTCATAGCAAAATAAATGTTTTTACTTAAGGTCAATAATCCTTTTACAGTGAAAGCATTATGAATTTTTATTTGTTTAAATGCAACCTCTAAATCTTCAATTTTAAGACAGTCATTACAAAAATGTTTTCACTCATAGAGCAAAATAAGCCTTTGCGTATGGCTTTATACCAGAGTTTGTTTGGGGGCCAAAGGCATTAAAAGTTCACATCCTCCATCAGGTGGCCAAGTACTTGCTATACTTACCTTTTCCATAACTCTGATTTAGGAGGCAGAAGCTAGCATTGCTTGAGCATCCTCTGTGAGTTCAGCACAGAGATAATCCCATGATAAAATAACATTGTATAATCTATCCTCTTTAATAATCTTAGGTATTAGGTACCCTATTTCCACTTTAAAAATAAGACATAGAAGCTTAAAGAAATTAAGGAACCTGTCCACATTTAGCTAGTAAATGACAGAGCCATGGTTCAAGTCCTCGTTGTTCAGACTTTTACATTCTTTCCCTCCACCACACTGCTTTGCCTCTTCCATGGGTGAAAAAGGAAAGGAATTCATGTAAAAATACTGAAAAGTAATGATAGTGCTTCCATTTTCTCAGAAAGAAAAAGCAAATGATCAATTCAGGAATTGTTTCCTACACTACTAAGATGTAGCTAAAAGCTGTTGCTTCAATGAAGCCTTCTCTCCTCTGACCCACAGCCACCTCTGCCTTTGCCAAATACCTACCAGGCATTTTCTTCCTCTCACTCTGTTCGTACATGACAGTGATAGTGTGCCATCTCCTTGGTCCCTGATGGGTGCTTTGTTTTCCTTAAAAAAACACCATTTTTCCAAAACAAATATTGTGTTTATGCTTCTTTTAGGTCCCATCATTGGGCTTAGCCCAGAAATAGGATCAATTTTCAGCCTGTTAAATCGAAAGGGATTTACATATAAATAAAATGCACCATTTTAAAATAATTAAAATATTAAACCATATTCATTTGATCTTTCAAGCCTATATTGTTTTCGGTGGTACTAAAGACTGGTATTCCTTTCAGTTTTTGATAGCACTTTTCAAATCCTTTAATTTCTTCATGAAAACATTGGTTAACTCATTGAGAAGCACTGTGAACTGGGGAGTCAGAAATGATTGGGCTTCGACACCAGAAGTGTCACTGAATTGCTGGATGTCCTTGAGCAACTTATTTTGCCTCTCGGACCTTCAGTCTCTGCAATGGTAAAAGAGAGATAATGATATAAGACCTAGCTCATTGGATTTTATATGATTACATCTATAAAGTATCCAGAACAGTACTTGACAAATGACTGGCCCTTAGCAAATCTGTCTTTCCTTTCTTTCATTAATATCTTCTCAAAATCTGTTTTTCCCTTTTCCAAGTTACATGTAAAAAATGCAGAACTTGCAGGACACAGCTTCAAGGGGAGTAGATGAATCTTCCTCATCAGGCTGAAGGCACAGCTCCATACTTTTTCCCACCCTTGCCTCTGCTGGACATTATCTCCTCTCTTGCTCTCATATTCACCTGCTGGAGTTTCATAACGAAGCTCCAGGGCCCTCTCTCTGGTCAAGAGAGCCTCCCTTCATCCTTCCGGCTGGAGCACTGCCTCGTCTAGCTCTCTCCCAGAGTGGGATCTCTGTGCAAGGTCTTTCTTACAAAATTAACAACATTCTTTTGTCATACACGTCACCGTCTCTCATCTTTTCTAAGTGCAAGCTCTGAGGTGTCCTCCCACACCCTCACACTGAATTCTGGGTTTCAAAGACCACCTCCTTCCCCTTGGCAAGCTCCTAAATGACTGGCATCACCGCAAGGAAAAGTGCCCACAGGAGCCAATGTGAAAAGACCCAGCAAATCCTTGGGGCCCCAGCACATGTGCCTTTCTGGATGACCGACAGTCAGTGTGCACAGGACTATGAATAAAAAGCACTGAGTGAAAGTGTCCAATGCCATAGTTCCTAGCAACATGTGATTTTTGAGCACTTGAAATATGTCTAGTCCAAACTGAGATGTGCTTTAAATGTAAAATATATATTAAATTCTGAAGACTGAATGCCAAAAAAACCAAATACCCCATTAATATTTTCATACAGATTACATGTTAAAATGACAATATTTTGGATATATGGGTTAAATAATATATTTTATTTAATTTTTTTAAAGCGCTAAGTAAATAGTGATGAAGAGAATAGGTAATGGGCAGGGAACACAGGACACCTTACGGGTGTTGGAAAGGTTCCCATTTTTTTCCCTTTGACAGGAAAGGATGGGGCTAGACAGAGCCTCAGTGCTGGCTTTGTCTGCCTCACATTGTCTGTTCAAATCATGTACCCAATTTTCGAGCCACACCAAACACCTACAGGGTGAGCCACATACTCTTTTCTAGCCCAGATGACCTGTGTTTGTCCCTCCTGGGCTCTCTCTTCTTCTGTTTCCAAATAACCATTGAAGCATAAACACTATTTTACTCCGATCAGGGTCTTCTCTTTTGCTTTTCAAGGAGTTTGGCCAAACATTTCCTCTTGGAAATCAAAAGCTTTTGCTTTCCATTATTGTGTCTGATGTGGCCTTAAGAGTTTATTTTGAAGTTAAAAAAAAAATCAACATTTTTTTTCCTCTCTGCTTTAGTAATCCTGATGTTCTGAGAATTATTTTGTGGATGCCTCTGACTGAATAAGAAAATAGTCACTTGCAAAGGAGAGCAGAGTGGAAAATTATCAAGGTTCATATTTCAGCGTAACATATTTGACACCATCTATAGATATTTGCATACATCCCATCGCTTCTAAAAATGTGTAAACTCTTTCAAGTTAGAAGTTTAATTTTGCCTCTTTATATCCTCTGAAAGTATCAAGCATTTTGTCTTGAATAGAGTAAGTAAACAGTAAATTTTTGTTGAATTAATTCAAAAAAGCACAACACATGTTTTTGAAAACCCAAGGGCAAAGCCTGGTGGAAGAACTTCCGTGCATAATAAGTAGACACTGCAATGTGTTAATCAGTTGATCCACATATATACAAAACAACGTTACTTCTAAAATTAAAAACATGCAGAGAATTGTATTAGCCTTGCTTAGAAGGCCACATTATAAACACATGTTTGTGAGATAGCTGAGACAATTTAAATGTTTCTTACACACACAACTGGAATTCTATATTCAATATAAATCAATTATGACTTGTTTGATTAGTTGTACCTCAATTAATGTGCAGCCAACTCAAAATCAAATTATTTATATAAAACCAAGGAATCCTGGTGGGAGGTATTGCAAATTAAATGTAAAAACTGTTTTCTCTGGTTATAGCTACATAAGAGAATGTCTGTCCGAAGTGATTCATTGTTTTCATTGTCCTTTGGGGGTTATTGTTTCTATTCAGGTGACAAAGGGGAGAAGGGTTTGCCCGGGATTCCTGGAGGAAAAGGCAAAGCAGGTACGGTTGCTGATCTTTCTCCTTGACTTCTGGCACTATTCCAAATGTACTCATCTCAGAAAGTATAGATTCCATTTTTGGGAGAAAACAAGAATCTTTTCAGTGTGCCTGACTTGATTTTACTCAGGGGAGAGGAAGAGGAACAAGGGAACTTTCCTCTCTCTTGCTGGTGACTTTCCAAGCCCTGGGGAAGGGAGTGATGGCACATTCCATCCCGTCACGCTTGCTGTCGGGGAGCCAACCCAGTGCCCGGGAAGCAGCCTCGTTCTCCCAGACCAAGGGGAAAATCCACAGTGGCCTCAGCCCCCGGCCGCACCGGCATGCCTCGCATTCCACCAGCATCTCAACCAAACACTGGCCAGCAGTTGGCCGGAAGCAAATTGGCCTAACCCAGAAAGGTCTGGGGGTTATAGGACATGCCTTCAATGGCTGTGGACCTTCTCCCCAAGTGCTGAGAGCTTTATTTCCAGTGCTATATGCAGGGAAAGAAAGTGAGCTGTTTGGGGGGTTCAGTTGTTTCTGTCAACAGGGGTACAGTAAAGACTGATTCCAAGAACTCTTTTTAATTCCTTTTATTTAACTGATAATGTGGAGAAACAAAGCCACAGATTCTGCAACCCCCCAACCCTGCTTTGGTTAATAAACTTTTTCTTTTTCAACCACCTCAGAAAAAAAGCAAACAGAAATATGTATATGAAGTAGCCAGTAAATAAAAAAGAATAGACTCATTTGAATTTCACATTGTTTCCCTTACAATCCCTCTCTGCCACAGTATCGTGGGTGATTGAAAAGTTAAATGAGCAAAGGGGAATGAATGGCAGAAATTAAAATCATAGCTAACCCCCAAGTGCAACAACTGGTTCTTGAAATAGGTTGGAACTATTCACAAGATTTCAACTTAGTCCTCAAAACATTCAAGCTATACTCCAGGGGATCATCAGAAGTTACATTTGATTTCATCGTGAACGGTTTCCCCTGTCCGTGGAGAGTTGTGCGAGTGAGTGAGCGATGCAGTCCCAGAAAAGAAGAGTGGTTAGGGAAATGCATTAAGAAAGCCGTAAAGATTTTATTCTGAAATCGGAGCATCGTGTCCTGTGTTCAACAAAACGCCAAATGGTCCACAAGATGCGTGCAGTGTTTTGTCGCGTTTACTCCTCTTTTTAAAAAGATGGTTTAGAACTGGGTTTTAACTCAGTCAACATATGTTAAAAGATGTATTCTAAATTCCTAAAGGCAGCGTAAACTGGAACCTTATTTTTAATAAAAGTTTAAAGGGATGGCTGCTTGCAGGGAAATATAGTCGACTAGAAAGAGACAGTAAACACTGGGGGAGTCGTGGCCCCTTTCAGTGGGTCTGCACGTGTTTCAGCCTGGAATCACAGTTTCTGTCATTTGAAAGGTACTGTCTGTGACTGCGGAAGGTACCGGAAAGTTGTTGGACAACTGGACATTAGTGTCGCTCGCCTCAAGACATCTATGAAGTTCGTCAAGAATGGTGAGCATATTCTCTTTTGCTTTGTGCTACTTACTGATTTAGTCTCTTTCAGCCTTGCAGTTCCCATATTTCTAGCAGGAAACACCTTGGGTTGGGCAAAGTACTACTGAGACAGATTCACCAGTTTAAAGGTCTCTCAAAATACTAGTAATCCATTCCAGCTCCAGGACATTTCAAGTCCACTACATGTAGTTGTGCAAACTGCTTTAACTATGCGTAGAAAAAGTTACTTTCTGGAGGGAGGGATGGTGAAATGTTCAGAGTTGGCATGCCATGCCTTCGGAATAAAAAGGGATAGCAAGATTCAGACAGAACTATCATCTCAAAAAATGAAATAAGAAAAACAATAGTGTTTTCTTGAGGACTTGGAATATTAATAATCATGAGGTCAGTGCTATGATTAAGATGAAGCTTAGAAAGATGACCTTGCCCATAGATACAGAACTGATGAACCATGGAGCAGGGATTTGAATACAAATCGACAGGGACGTTACATGTTTCTTTAAATGTCGCAATTTTTTATATTAGTCATTTTTATTAATCCTGTCCATTTCCCCATTATAGTTAGCAGTTAAGCCCTTAAAGTGGGGCTTATGTTCTGTTTTGAGACAGTGTGAATGAGGGAACTACTGTTGCTAGTGTTACAATTGGCTTCATTCTGTTGTACTTCCATTCATTGCAATCCAGCTATATTGGTTGTGCATTATGGGAAGCACACAGATGCCATCTTGTGTACACTCTCATCCTGTAACACTAGGGGCCTCAGAAATGCCCAATACTAACAAATGACCGCAGTTAGAGTTCTGGTTATAACCTGCACACAAGACACTGTCTCGGACCTGATCTGGACGCTCATGAAGAAACCAAAGCTCAGAGGCTCGACATACATCAATAGTTCTTAACATCTGAGTGGTCACAGACTTCTTTGTGAATTTTAATTTATGAACCCTAAAAAATATAAGTTGATGCCCCTGAAGTCCAAAATATTTATACCACCCAAGGAGCTCAGAATGATTCTGAGTCCCTAATTCTGTCAGTAGCTCAGTCTACTTCATGTACCTGGAGTATAAGCAATCTCAATAGATGCACATGTTCACAGCCTAGGAATTTGTCCCGAAGTGGAAAAACTCCTGAATTATCCCCATATCCGTTCGATGAGCTTCTGCCATCCTTTGCAATGTTGGAAGCACCAAGGCTACAGAGGGGCAAAGACATGGTCCTTGTTCTCAAGATGTTCACTGTTTGGTAGAAGAGACACACGGACAATTAGACTAGATTGTGTTGAGTGCTATGACGTGGAGACACGGGGGCAAGAGTCCTGGATGTCTGTTCAGGGAAAGGCTCCTATGGGATAAAACACTGCCGCTGAGTTCTCCAGGACAAGTAGGAGTGTCCCAGCCAGAGAAGCGGTGAGAAGGAATTTCAGGCATGCAAAGCATGGAAATGGAAGAGAGGAGGGCACACTCATGGGACTGTTTGGCAAAAGCACAAACTAGGACGGGAAAAGAGTCTGAGATGAGCTGGGTGGCAGTTCATGTAACAAGTCTGTGTCAAAATAGCTCTCTGCTTCAAAGTCGTGTGGGAAGGTAGGAAGGAGCGGAAGAAAGGACAACTGGTAGGAGTTCTCTCTCCGCATGATAACTAGGAGGGTAGAGAAAATATTAAACCAGTGCTCACCTCATCATAGGGTCTTGCAAAATAATTGTAGAATCTTTAGAAAATGAATTTAAATCCAGAAATATTGTATAATTGACTTTTCTCTTTTTGAGACACATAATTTCATTCTTCCTCTCTGCAAAGTCATAGCAGGAATTAGGGAAACGGATGAGAAATTCTACTACATTGTGCAAGAGGAGAAGAGCTACAGGGAATCCCTGACCCACTGCAGGATCCGGGGCGGCATGTTAGCCATGCCCAAGGACGAAGCCGCCAACACACTCATCGCCGACTACGTCGCCAAGAGTGGCTTCTTCCGGGTCTTCATTGGGGTGAATGACCTTGAGAGGGAGGGGCAGTACGTGTTCACGGACAACACGCCACTGCAGAACTACAGCAACTGGAAGGAGGGGGAGCCCAGCGACCCCTACGGTCAAGAGGACTGTGTGGAAATGCTGAGCTCAGGCAGATGGAATGACACGGAGTGCCACCTTACCATGTACTTTGTCTGTGAGTTTGTCAAGAAGAAAAAGTAACTTTCCCTGTGCTACATATTGGTTATTCCCTGTGACTACCATTGCTGTTCTTTTTATCCATCCCTTTCTTCCTAGTTACATTAAATTTGTTTGGACTCAGGACAAGTGGGAAATGCTAAATTGAGGCTTTGGAATCTCCATTGTTGTGTTCTTCAATGACAATTTTAAACATTTTCATACGTGGTTTATTATTGAGCCAACAGTTTGCCAACTTGCATGGGTCTTGAGAGAGAGTTTGATTTATTGGCTGGGCAATAGGTAGTTGCTTACACCTCAAATAAAATGTTCTCTTGGCATTGGCTCTGTCCCTTCTCCCTAGAGCCTAAACTACTCTCTACCTCGCCCAGTGAGTGATTGGACTGTTGGTTGGTGAATATTAGGACCATCTGCCCTTGCCCAAAGTCAGACAAGAGGGTCTTCTGTTTTCTAGAAATCTCAAGATATTGTCTGTCTTTGAGTCTAAGATCTCCAGTTCTTTGATCATTCATCATAGCTACACACGCACTTGCAAGGGCCTCTCATTCACACAAACATAGAAACAATTCAACCCCAATGTCTATGCTAGGAACGTCTAGCCCAATGACCTGCTCCAGACCATATGGAATCACAAAGCCCCTGTTTGTGCTTCTGGTCTATGACTGTCACTGAAAAACATCCAGCAATTGTCTTGGCTCCCTTTCTGTGGGCCCACAACTTAATCCCAGACCCTCAGATAATTAATTCTCTCATCTAAGGAAAAGGGAGTTTTCCCCAAACAATATTATTTATAATCCTCCTGCTAAATTGCCCCCTCCTATTAATATGGCTCCATTTTTCCTTGTCTTAGGTTGACTTACATCAACTTTCCTCCCTTAGGCATGGGAAGTGATGAATGGGGCTTTGAAGCCTTCAGAAAACTCTAGAAGCTTCCAGGCACTACCAAGATCAAGTCTTTAAGTCCCCTTCTCCCTACCTCTAATATGTGGTGACATTTTGCAGGAGGACCTTTTCTTTTCAAAACTGTATGTTGTAAAAACCCCACAGCAAAGATTCTCTTTCTAGTGCTCTGACATCACAGGAATGTGCCAAGTGTGGAGCGTGCCTAGGACTCACATTTGCTGAGCTGGTGTCATTCTACTTTGAACTACAGATCAAACCTCTAAGGAGCTTTCATTTGGCATCTAAAAATAAACAGTTCAACAAAACCTCTAGACAATTCCCTTTTAAACTGCAGCTCCAGTTATAGTTTGAGGCATATGATTAGACTGTTTAAAATGCTGGCAAAGTGGTTAATGAACTTAGAGAAACAGATCATCAACATATGTTCACCTTAAACCATCTGTTCAGGATTTCACCCATGACTAACCGGTTATGAGATAGGATTTAATTAGGTTATTTCTGTGAGTTTAACGAGGGTCACACACTCAAGTACTACAGGGGCTGTACAGATGACATAAATAAGTGAGGTGGAACAGGTGGGGATCCCAGTGCACTGAAAACAGCTTGCCCGTCTAAAGGAACCAGCTGTTCCTCAGTGGCTGCTACTTTTGCCATGAAGGACCCGATGTCACTGTATGTTATGATATTTCAAGAGATATCAGAGGGCTGGAACCTTAGAAGATATCTTTATGTTTTTAAAAGTTGGCATCGAATCAATTTTTAACCCAAATTGAAATCATGACCTTTCTATTTCTCACTTCTTGGGGAAAGTGCTAAAGGTTCTAACCATATTGAATGTCATTAGGACACGGTGACATCAAAGTCAAGATCTCCCATTAATAACCTCATTCAGCTCAGCTCAGTCACAGGAATGCCTTCAGGGTCTGCCACTCATCAAGTTAATAAGCTAGTTACTTATTCAGACTTCTGAGACTGTGGCACATGAATGTTGAAGCCAGGGCAGGTTAATCAAAATTACAAAGAGAACACCATACCGGAACTTTTATCTGTGGGTAGAATGCCAGCCAAGAACATGAGGAATGAGAATCTAGAAACGTGTGGGGGAGAAGAGAGGAGAGAAGGAATGGACAGCAAGCCTTGTTTAGGATCTCCATTGGGAGCCACATTCTGATTTGTTCAGAGACCCCAAACATGACCATTTGTTGTGTGTATTCTAAGTGCTATTATTATGTCTTTTATGATTGTTATAACAATAACGACAACATTTTTATTCATGGCTCTTCTTTGCTGCCAATGTGTCCGAGAGAAGATAACAGAGCTTCAGAGAATAGGATTCATCCTTCCGCCTTGCCTGGAAGAAAGGTTGAGGGCACCACACACTTAATAAGATTTATTATGAAACCCACATTGTGCTTTACAAAATAAATACTGTCACATATCATATTTCATGTGATTTTGATAAACTCTGGGAAGTACGAAGGGCAGACATTTTTACTGCCATTTTCCCAATGAAGATAATTGAGGCCCACGGAAGCCATGCAATTTACCAAAATTAGGTCATTTGAGGGAAAAGTAGGACTCCAGCCTGCTGACTGAAACTGCCAAGCCAGTGTTTTCTCCAGTTTCTGTTTATTGTTCTTATATTGAATGGAAGTTCATGCACAATTCCCTCGTGATTGTAGAGACTCCAATAATGTCTCTTGATTACCTTCCAAAGTTAAAGTTAGGGTCCGTTAACAGAGATGTTGGCGGTTCTGAAACTTGCCTTACAAATATGGTGTTCACTGGTTTACTTCTTTATTCACTAATGTCTATATACAGCATTGGTGTTGGGGAGCTGACTTAGTACAGCCTCGCTATACTTTTGCAGGTAACTACGGATGTAGGGAAAGCAAAGCAGGTCTATAAAAATCAGGATTTGGCCCAAATAAAAATAAGCATGTAATTTTTTGCCCCATAAAAGAATTTACTAGAGAATTCTCTTAAGTAACTAGCATTTAAAATTGATTTTATTGTCAAAAGTTAAACTAATACTCAACTTTTCAGGAACATACCTGGGTACTTCCCAAGGATGATATAAAGTTTCCAGGGGAACAAAATTTAAAAATATATTTTTTTTACAGTCTTGCAACACTGCCATATCAAAGCAGCATATTCAATAACCAGACACGAGGAAATAGCTTATGCCCAGATCATAGCCCAATCATCATGGAAAGGTGTGCATTCTGTCCTGAAAGCTATGTACCAATCATGGATCGTACTTTGGACAAATCATCCATAAAAATGGCTGCAATTTTGTTCAATGTATTTTTAAGTTTTGACCTAGAACTGTGTTACCCAAGTATGTGTCGCTTTGATTAGTCACAAATTCATTTTCAGCTCTCTGATTGCATTCTTGAGACAATAAAATATCTGTGGAATAGGAATGGCTAACCTGACCTCACCACCGCTGCGTCCACACCAGACGGAGACAAAAGGTTGGTCTGCAGGGAATCGTGGTTGGACCCCATGCAGGGGGACACGGGTTTGAGTGCTGCATTTTGAAACTCAAACTCGAGGTCTGGCGTTGCGATGCCTTGAAGTTCAGTGCCAACTGTGCCACTTACCAGCCCTCAGAGGGAAGTATTTTCCACAATCTAACCTTGTTTTCCTAATCTGTCCAGTTCCACCTCACAGGGTGCTGTGACAATTTAAGGAGGTAATATATAATGAGGCCAGACATGTTATATGGTTACAATAAAGCAGACATTGCTACCAGCTACCTGTTGAAAGGAAACAAGCCATATTTTAATATATATAAAAAATTTCCCAAGTAAAAAACATGTATACAGTGTATAGACATTAGATATATCACATATATGTATATGTTATATGCACGTGTGTGAATACATAAAAAGGTATATTTTTATCTTCTTTTCTAGATAAAATTTTATCTAGAAAATTTTCAGGGTAGTAAATAAACTGCCAAATGTGCTGCTCAAGAGAATTAGAGCTGCGGTTCAGAACTGAATTCAATTAAGTCTCTAACCATCTATTTCTAAGATTTCTAACCATCCATTTCTTTTATGTAATAAACATAGCTTTGGATGAACTGCATCTGTTTAACCATTTCTAAGATGCAGTTCATCTGAACCTATGTTTATTACATAAAAGTAACTTTTTTAAATTTAAAAATAAAATCATTGACTTGTATCACTTTGAGATCATAAGGTCTTCAGAGTCAAGCTAAGTCCCTTAAAATCTGAGGGGGGACAAGTCATGTCATTTTGAATGGAGATTAAAGGGAAGGAAGATATTTGCCATGGATTTTGTATGCACAAATCTCTTCATAAATATTGGGCGTTCTCTTACTGCACCCTTGGCAGGTGGTAACGTGGTCCCTATTTGCAGTTCATGTTTTTAGGTAATTTGCTAACCTCATTAGAAGGCTTTTCCTGAGAGTGAGCTTCTCCTCAGTTTCTACAGATTGCCCTGCCTTTTGCTATTGATAATTTTAATAAAGGTAAAATGGGCTAGGAGCACCATCCTCACTACGGGACGGGTCACCTAGGTGGCTGTCCAGTTATACACACTTCCACTAAACCTAAATGGTACGGCCCACATCCCCTGAATTCAAATTTTGAGTTGATAAAGGCATGAGAGGCACAGATGTAGAGAATGAACAGTATTCAAAGTCACGGCGGGCATCCCAGCACCAGAGGAGGAGGCTGTTCAGAGGCAGATGGCTTGGTAAGACCCCACTGAGAGGGTTCAGGGCAGGTGTCCAGGGCCAGTGGGACAGTGAAGTCAAAGTCAGAGTCCAGGTGCGTGAAGCCTGTAGGGTGAAAAAGGGGCACAGGTGGGTAGCAGAGTTCATTAACTCATTAGTTTACCAGATACGTTTGTGGAGCATTTAACAGGTGCTAAGAGACAGCATGCTAAGGGCTGGAGACACAGAGGAAAAGAAGACGGATCAGGTTTCTAGCCTCCGGGCAGGCCTCCCTGGGGTTCGCCGAATATCACGCCCACTGCACTGAGACCCTAGCTTCAATATACTATGGAGGATGGCATCTATAAAGCTATTCTGTTTCCACACCCCCTTCCTCTTCAACACAACAGCTCTCCAAAGATAGACGGAAATGAGTTGGACGAGGGAATTTTTTGTAAGAGTACCTCATTACCCTTTCTTGAAGAGGAACACGGATGCATCTCTTCAAGTACATTTATACGTCCATTTGGCTGGTTCATTGTGACGTGACAAAACGTTCCTATATCACTGTGCACACTCACCCACACCACTTCCTCACAAGAAGGAGTATGTTCTTGTGCTTGTGCATGGGTGAGCTTTGACACCTGGCAACAGTTCTCTTACCTTATTTTTTCCTGGTGACCTACACCCGATGCTCAGTAAAGCCCAGATTTGCTATAGATTGCCACTTTTATAATGAAAATGAAGTAGAGCTGGGTTGATGGGGAAATGGGCTGCAGTAGAAGGAGAGATGGCTCACATAGATAATATTTTTTCCTTTACTTTTATTGTTGACACTATTGCAAATGTCGCCAAATTCCCCTCCCTTGCCCCCCTCCCCCCAGCCCCTGCTCTCCCTCCCCTCTGGCCATCACCACACTGTTGTCTGTGTCTGTGGGTTATGCATGTGTGTTCTCTATCTCATCCACTCACCTTCCTTCACCCAGTCCTCCTCCCCCTCCCCTCTGACAGCTGTCAGTCTGCTCCATGCATCCATGCCTCTGTTTCTATTTTGTTCATCAGTTTATCTCATTCATGAGGTTCCACTTACAAGCAAGATCATATGGTACTTGTATTCTCTGACTGGCTTATTTCACTTAGCATAATAATCTCCAGGTCCATCCTTGCTGTCACAAAAGGTAAGATTTTCTTCTTTTTGTTGGCCACATAGTATTCCATTGCACCACAATGCACCACATGGTGCCCCAGTTTTCCATCCACTCATCTGCTGGTGGGCACCTGGGCTGCTTCCAGAACTTGGCTATTGTAAATAACGCTGCTATAAATGGAAGTGCACAGATTCTTTCAAATTGGTGCTTCACGATTCTTAGGATATGTTCCCAGAAGTAGGTTGTCTTTAGGAAGCTTGCCCTTAAAGGACAGCTAAAACAATAAGATCAAGAATGGAGTTTGGTATTGTCAATCAAAACCACATAATAACTGATATAACTTGAGTGCTGTGCTCAGCAAGCATTTTACAGGTGATTCTGATGTAGTCCACAAACCAACCCTGTGTGGCACATGGTTATGATCTTCATTTTACCTATGAGCACACCAAGGCACAGCAGTTAAGTTCCGTCCCTGAAGTCAGCCTGCTGGGACTCCGGTGCGGGCAGTCCAGTCAGTCCAGTGCCTGTGTGACTAACCACTGCACTGCCCGGTCACACCTCACGGTGACGGGTGTATTGGAAGTTCCCGAGTTTCTGCTCTGACTCGCGACTCATGTTCTATGGGACCTCTCACAACTCAACTTCCCTGGGCTTATTAGCTGTATGGACAACACACACATTGATGGATGGATATAAACGATGGAAAACTGCAAAAACATTACTGTGTATTTCACAGCACCTCCAGCGGTCAGGGATACGTTTTACAGGTAGGAAGATTTCATCCATTGCTCAAAGGGAACAAATAGATATTTCAAAAATTCTGAAGACTACCCTTTTTCCCCCTGTTCCTCAGAAGTCAAGGAAAGATACAGCTTCACAGAAAGGAAATGATTCCAGTAGAGACAGTGTTTGGGGGCTCTGTTTGAAAATACCCTAAGTCAACATGATGAAGCTTTTAACAAGAACCCTGAGAAGCTACTGCTCTAGCTGATTGAAGGCAAAATGACATAATGGGGTCCCCCAGGCTGGAGCAAAGTGACCCTGGGCTGGAGTGTGATGTGTGACGGGAAGGTGGAGAGTGCAGGGACCTCCTCTTGTGAGGACTGCTGGAGAGAAGCACGGCCTGGGGGTCCCATGGGGGAGCACGGCAAGTCCTCTGTGTGGGATTCTGAAAGCATTCAGGTCCCTGTGCCATCGAAATGGTATTCTGTGCTGAAAAACTGGTCCCTGGCAATTTTAAAGTGACTCCTTTCTTCCCCACTTATTTCTGTGACGTATGTAACAGAATGTGCTGTTTTTATTGGATTGAAGAATAAAGTATCACTTGTCCCAGGAGGACAATAATTGTCTAACTTCTGCAGTTGTGCAGTCACAGAACTCCTGACCCCAGTCCTGTCTCTTACCCCTGTGGTCCAGCACAGCAACGCTACAAATTCACAGTGCAACACGCCACGGAACCCAGGTATCTGATGAACGACTATGCAGCCTTGTACTACGGCTTCTGCCCACATGTTCAGCATTCGCCGTCCCCTCCCAGGTACACACCTCCCCATCTACACACACATACTAGAACTTTCCACAACCGGTTCATCTTTCTGATTTGTGTATGTTGCCTTCACATATGGTTCTGTGCTGTCTGCTTAGTGACCTGTCACTCATCCAGTGGAACACAGCTCACACCTCTCAGCTCCTCAAAGGTCCTCGGGGGTTTCTTCCCAGGCTCTGTCTCAGCACAGCTCTACGTGTCCCTGTCCTGTCATCTTCTGTTGAGGACGGGAACCATACATATTCACCCTTGCAGCACAAAGGCCAATGTGAAGTGTCCAGGACATGGTAAGCAACCAGGGCATGTTTCTTAGTAACTATCGGATAAACAGTGAACCCAGAAAGAGAAGTCAAGGTTGCCTGGTGCTCCCTAGTCCTACCATGTGCAGGGCAGCATTCTAGGAACTGCGGGTGTTTAGGTGGGGTCTTTACAGGAAAGAGATGGCCCATGTACATGAGGTATTGAGAAAAGTTGAAAAGAGAAACTTTTTACAAAGGTATAGGCAGAGTTAAGGAGTGATGGAACATGGGGGGGGGGCGGTGGGCAACAACAATAGGGCCTGAAGGGCCAGTGGGAGGGGTGGGCTACCGCCTGGAGAGAGCCATTCGTGAGAGCTCCCTGATAGCAGATGTGGTCTTAGAAGTAAGAAAACAACCTTGTGCCAGCCAGGGACGGAAGCCAAGGGATCATTAGCTGACTCGTGCCTCCACTAACCCTCTGTTTTCCCACTAGTGCTTCCCATTGGCCAATCTCAGCCGGAATCCACAGGGTAAAGGAACCACTGGCTACAGGCAATAAAACTCAGCCTCCTGAGTCCCTGAACGTAGTGGGGCCAGACAGAGATGGAACTGAAGGGCGCATGATGCGTGGGACTGGGGCTGAAATCCAACGCCCTTCTTCAGCAAGCAGAGGCCGATGCTGCCATACTAGGGCTCTGGGGAAGGAGGATAAATAAGGAAATGGGAAGAGCTTCGGAATTAGAAAGGCGGCAAGCTTTGGACACCCTGGATTAGTTTGGAAAGTCCTCCTAAAGCCTCAGAGTAAGAAGCCAGGCAGAGTGGTGGAAACTAGATGTGAGACACTGGAACAGGAACCCAGGATTGGACTGGAAAGTTTTACTAAACAACAGAAGGTGGGGTCGGGAGAAACTTTGACAACTGAGTTGGTTGTAGGGACTTTTTACAAAATATCTACACACTTATTCCTAGGCAAAGAAGGAGCTTCCAAGTCTTCAGAGGTGGTTCTGGCAGATACTGCGAGAGGACTGAAATAGGATTCCTAACTTTAGGAGCTTTCTAAATTGCTGAAACAAAAGGCCCTGGGAGTAATTCAATAATTCAGGCCATGCCTTCACATGTCCTAGCATCGCAGGTCTTTGAAGACTCTCCTGTGAGATACATAAAATAAAATGTTGTAATTAATATAATTATTAATTTCCCATCATAATTATTAATAATGTGTTGTTAATAATTATATATTAAATATACCGGCTAATGATCAATGTTAATTATATTTATGTTCTTCAAAAAAATTACGAGCAAATTGGTTTTTGTAAGTCTATTTAAATTCTAATCAAACTTCAATGCAGAGGGCCTCACTCAGAATTTTAGTCTCTGTCACAATCAGCTCACTCGAGAAAAAGGTCATTTGCACAAGTAATGGTTATCATAGAAATGTGTCTCCCCATTGCCCCCCCAGCCCCCTGCGCCACTTCTGGGCCTATGGCTCTCCCGTAGTACTGCTTCAGCCCACACCCTTTGAAAGGCAGGAAACAAAAACTCCACTCAGACCCACGGACGCGGTGAAGGAGACTGGGACTTGTGGGGCTACAGCCAGACCACGGCTCATCCGGAGCCAGGGCTGAAAGAGCTCTGCCTTCTCTGGGTTCTCTTCGCCTTCCTGCGGTCACTTCCTCCAGACTCTCATCCCGTGACAGGAGGTGTGGTCCCCTGCAAGCCCAGATCCTCATTCTTCCACTTTTCTAACTCTGGGAAAGATACAGTGTGTCCTGTTGGCTGTGACTAAATGACCTTTTGTTGTCCCCAAGGAACTTGGTCTTGGTCTTGTGTCCACTACAAGTGGCAGGAGAATGTGTGAGATGGAGGGGGTAATTATTCCAATTCTCTTTCTTTCTTCCTTTGCTTTCTCTCTCTCTCTCTCTCTCCTTTCCTTTTATCCATCTAGAAATAGATACAGTTTTGTATGGAGTCATAGTGTTTTGAATTATGTTAATTTACATTGAATGAAGAGCTAAATGGGAGGAGGGGAAGGAAATAAAAAGGAGAAAAGGGCTTAGTGGGCCATCGTCACCCCCTTCACCCTGCTCAGGAGACATCATCTGTCACAATTACTTGGAACACACATCCTTAGATGTCCCCGGCCTGAATTTTGACCTATCCAGTGGCCAAAGACTGGTGGGATTTTACATATGAGCATCGGGAGGTAGCAATACCCATCTTATTAAATCGTGAAGTGCCTCCCACACCCCTTCTTTCCTTCTGTTCCCTCTCAGCTCCCACTTGCTTGGTTCATTTAGACTCGCAAACTTGTTCCTGCCAAGTGATTCAGCCCGGGGCAGCTGAAGAACGTCAATGCTGCGAAAATAAATATATTGGCAGTTCCATTAACTTATCTCAGAAATTCATCTAAATGTCACAATCGAATCCACACTGTAACATGTTTATTTTAATATAAAACATTGTGTCTACCAGGCATTTAAGGGAGACTGGGAGCAGAGAAATGCAGGCGATATCTCTCCTGTGCGCCCCGCTCCTGGGCACACTGCTCCGAATGCCCCAGTCCAATCAGCAAGGCTGGGCTCTGAAGCCAAACCTGGGTAAGACCATGGGCTATAGTGCCGGCTAGAAATCAGTCCTATTGTTCCAGTGCCACTGGCATAGTGACAGAAATGTCAGTTCCCTGAGTGTTTGGACAATTACTAGACACTTTCTGAATGAGGAACTGGCCATCATCATTTTCCAAGAAGCAACTGCCATGAGGTATTTTAAATTGTTGTAATATCCAGGGTGATTGTATTGTCTATTTTTTAAATCAGGCTGACATTTTTGAGGTTAAAAAAAAAAGACTTTTTTATCATTTAATGTAACATATTGCTGTTGAATTGATACATTATACCTGGCAATTTGATGAGGCCGTCAGCCATTTTCATTGTTCTCCTTGGCCACGTCTGAGGTGGGCGTCCGACACCGTGGCTTCTTTGGGGGTTGGACAGCCTTTGATGACTGACTCTTTTCCTCAAAAGTTTGGGCCCTAAGGATTGTTTTAGGTCTCATACAGTCAAAATATTTTTCTAAACTAGAGTTGTGGTTTCTTTAGCAGTGCAATCTCTTTCAAAATTGCTATGCTTCTGATCTCACTTTTGGTGCCCCGTGCCAGCAACCACACAAAAATTCTGTGATAGGAAGAATTCTCAAACTTCATCCATTCCTCTGCTTCCTTGCTCTGTGGCTGCCCTACCCCATCTCTTAAGTCAATGGCCATTTCTTTAAGGTTCTCTGGAACCGCAGGTGGGAAGCCTACATTCTTCATCTAATCTTTGTCCCAGATCACAGCATTCAACTGAGAAATTTTATTAGAACTTTTTTCTAAATACCTTCTAATATCTCCTCTCTAGCTACTTCATATCTTTTAACCTAGCAAGACTCCTATTTCTGGACTCTATCTACTTTCTTTCACATCTACTTACATACTAGCCAGTTCTTTTCTGATTTGTTTAAATAACCTTGCTAAAGGCAGCCAATAATAACCAATAGACACTAGTATTTTTATCATATTCATGCATTTCCCCTAAAACTGCAAGTTGAAGGCACTTTGTCTCCCAAGTTACTACAGGCAACAATTTTTCCAACTGCTTTTCCAAAGTATAAAATGGATAACTAGGTTCTCATATATCCCAGTCTCTGAAGTTGACTCTCTTGTTACCTAACAATGCGGCCAGTGCCATATATTATAGTTTTATTGTAAAGCAATTTAATGCAAAACATCAATTTCTTTATTAGTCAGGATAGACCAAGTTATGCACAAGTAAATGTATCCTCACATCATAGTGGTTTAATGCAATAAAAGCTAATTTCTCGTTCCCAGAATGGTTGCAAATGGGTTGGGCAGACTCTCCACCTCAGAGTGGCCCCATGTGGAACCCCTGGCTTTCTGGGTTGCCACAGAAGACAAAGAGAGAGCTGGAAGACTGCACAGGATGCTTTCACAGGCCAAGACTTGAAGGGGGAGGGGTTACTTCATGGTTGCCTACTTTTTTCTGGCCAGAACTCAGTCCTTGGGCCCTATCTAGTTGCAGAGCAACCTAGGAAATATAGCCTTTGTCTGTGATCTGGAAAAGGAAAAGTTACAGTGAACACATAACATTGTCTCTGCTTTAGGCACCGTAAGCTGGTAGTTAAGTGTACGGGTTCTGATTTCACCGTGTCCTGGCCATGGGACATTAAACAAGTTACTTAACCTCTGTGTGCTTCCCTTTCCTTCTCTGTAAAATGGGGATAATGAAAGGGTAACTACATCAGAGGATAATAGGTATATATATATATACCTATTGGCAATTAGAACAAGCCTGGTGTACAGTAAGTATGATACAAAGTTATATAACTATTAGGTAGCAAATTTTAAATGTGACTATGGAGCACATCAGAGTAATTAGCAAATGTGCCATTTTACAGTAAGTCTAATTGACTAGGAAGTCCGATCATCTCTAAACCCTAGCCCACCTGGCGCTAAGACCAAACTAACGCACACCTGCGCCAACCACTTTGTGACCTTTCATTTGTGCTCACTTCAGTTCTGCACGACTGAGTGTAGGGTGTGTGCTGAGCCGATGGGATGGGGCACCAGGGAAAGTTCCTCAGACGGGGCTCAGCTGTTCTCACTTGAGAAATATTCTTCCTAAAGGTTGTGCATCTGATTAATGACTGCCAAATCTACCAGGAAGTGCGTATGTATGAGACAATATTATCTCTCCTTCATAAAATAATGTATTCAATTACCGAAACATAATAAGCATTAAGTATGTGCCAGGCACAGCATTAAACAGAAAAGCTATAAATAATTGAGTCTCCCTGTGGCGGTAGAAGCAGATTGTGTGCCTATCAAGTAGAATTTATTATTACCCACATTTTTATAAAGAAAAAATTGGGATTTGAAAGCATACCATAGATACTTGGCTTTCTCCTCTTAGCATAGAAAATGATAGTCAAGATTTGCACCCGGGACTGTCCCCTGCTGGCACCCACACTCCATTTATTTCTCCAGCATGTTACTCAGGGTGCTGGCAGGAAACAGCTGGCACACAGGAAATGGAGAAGGCAAGTTCTTTAAAGGGACTATGAACAAAATGTGGGCAAAGTGGGGGAAACACAGATAGAATGTAACACACTAGGGCTGACAGCTACTGAGCACCGTTAACACCCGTTGCCCTGAAAGCAAAGACAGGGTGTGGTTATCAGAAGCCAACGAGAACACTACCCGTCAGAGAAAGAATTTTGGGCATAGGATGCCCAAATGTGATCCCGCAGGGAAGGAACTGGGACTGTACTACTCAACAGGCCCTTCACTTTGATCTCCTGCCAGTGATTCTCACTGGCTGAAACCAGGAAAAGCTGGAAAACAAGGAGTCCCTCCAACAAGCAAGTGCTTATAGTTCAGCTCCCTGAAGAACGGAAGAAGATAGGAAAGGAGGCAGAGAGTAAATTTGAGGCGGGCGCAGGAAGATATCGAAGGGAGAAGAACATGGAGGAGAACCCGTCCGACTCCAGGTAAGCGCGGACATCCACAAGCGGTGGGTGAAGCGCGCAGGAATAATCCGAATGCCCGCTCTCCGCAGGAACTCGGTGACCCGTGGAAAGGGTCGCTGTGGCTTACCAAGTGGTGAAGTACCCAGCGAACCCAGCACCTAAGATTTAAAAAGCAGAGAAGAGAGCTTCTAGAGAGGGTTTAGGCTAAGCACCTGGCCATTTCTCTAGGTACCTTCAGTGGAGAAACATGTGTCTGATTAGAATTATTCAGTCATTTTTCCTAACCTTTCCTTCTTGTTCTATCAACACTCTTCAGTTTCTTATTGCAGCCATCGGTGGTTAACATCTGTGTGGTTCTCATGTCTGAAAATTTCATGGGTCAGCTTTTCCTCCACTACCTGCTTGGTCCATTTATCAGACCAGTTTTGCAGGCAACATAAATGATTAATGAATCCTGTGTGGGGAACTAGCAGCTTGTTTGGTGTTTCTGACCTAGGTGCTGTAAAACTCATTACTGGTACCTACCGAAGCTTTGCTAATGGATTTAGAATAGATTTCACTGCTGTTAAAATGATTCTGCTCTTATGTGATCTTGATTTTTCATGTTCCTTGTTTATGTGTTGTTACTTGTAATTGTTAGGCACTATGAACAGACTTGTGTTTTGTTTTGTTTTGTTTTTTTAAGTCAATCTACAGTCAGGGTGACAATTTACCATGTTCCGTTTAGAAAAGAAAGATATTTATTACAAAGTTACAGGTCTAAGTGATGGGCACTTGACACAATATAGCACCTTTTAAATGTAGAATTTATGTGTTCAACATTACAAATAAAGCCAGGTTTATACTAAAATAGTACCCCGAAATACTCCCTATAATGGACAGTGGCAATCAGCTCCGCAGTTTCTTCCACCATGCAGCTGTGAGAGGGCAGGCAAACATGCTGCTCCGCCTCTCCCCTTCCATAGGCCGGGTGTGCTCTGGGCTGGCCAATCAGATTAGCTTCTTACCTCCAAACTCTGTGGTTGGTTCAAGAATGGTTGTGGGACTCAAGCACAAGGTCAATCACGTTTTTTAAGGTTTAATATATGCACGATGGAAGGGATTCTGTATCTGTCCCCTCTGGGAGTATAAACAGCAAAGGGGGTAGAATCTGCAGCTGTCATGAACAGCTTTCTTCCTCACATGGAGGAAGCCATTTGCACTAGAAGAGAATGGGAATAACTCAAAGATAATCACCTAATTTTAGCACATAAGGAAAAAAATACTTTATTACCAGTCCTTACCCTGGTGGTAGCGTAAAATCTAGAATCTCCCCACATCCCTGTATGACTCCTTTTTCCTAATTTAGAGGTTGGTCTTGGGGGCGTTCACCACCTCTTAGCTTAGGAAGGCCAGGGAACCTTGATGGGCATCCCTCCAAACTGTATTCATAGGGAAGGACGACTGGGCCTAACAGAAGGAAGAGGAATAAATTAGAATAACCTGGAAGAAAACACAAAAGAAAAAAGAAAAGGAAAGCCCTAAACAATAAGCCACCAAATATGGATTGAAAACCAAATTGTAATCAAGTTGGTGGTTGCCTAAAGAATTATAATAGGAAAAGACAGACAACAGGTAATATTTTTAAAGACTTATAAAGTCTTATGCTTTTACATTTCAGGATTTCAGAAGCACTGATGGTATCAATAGCCAAGAAATGTTATAGTCATTCATTAAAATTGGATAAATTAACAAAAAATCTCAAGTGAGTAACTGACACTGAACATTGCAAATGGAAGATCATATGATCAACTCGTATTCTTGACTGTGAAGTAACTTTGAGAATAAAATATGTATGGTAAGAATTTATAAGTACTGTCACTAAAGATGACAAAGTATTATAAACTTAAAGCAATGCCCCAATACACAGTAAAAGCAAATCTTCCTGAGTACTGGTACTTAGAACAGTGCCTTTAATTAAGGAAATCTCATTAATAGGAGGAAGCAATTAAATGGACAAGATCCAGAAAGAAAGAAATGCATGGGATTAGTCTCCAAGAAAAGTGAGTGACTATGTTATTTACAGTTATTAGGAAATAAAGTATTTCACAGAAGTCTGTCTAGATTGATGGAATTTTCCTTATTCAGTGATCACATTCTTAAACAATGTTAACTTTTGGGGAGGAAAAATATACACACTGAATTATTATATTGCATTCCTTCTTCAAAAGAAGATATAAAATATAAAAACGTTTTGGTAGTTGAAGTGGTTATTATGAACATGAATTGTGGTCTTGTATTAGAAAATACTGCCTTGAGAGCTTCTATAATGTTTAGAGATTTTTACTGATCAAGATGTCTTTTGGTGACTGAACTTTATTTATTCATTTACTTACTTACTACTTACTTAACTTCCTTCCTATTGAGTTGCCAATTACCTCTTCAAATTATTGTTTGACGGCCTGAACTATCTCAGTGCCTGGTCATGACACTTTGGTGCCCTTATTTGCTTCGAAAGAGAAATCGTCTGTAAACTGGGGTTAAGGAGTGAAAGCTTAAAGCTACTGTGTAGTAAAGTTCATTGGCTTTCTAAGCTCTGCTATTTGCCATCTGCTGTAGATTCTCAGCAAATCTAGTTCATTGTCATTCTCATGTTCTCTCTCTGTCTCTCTCTCCTTTACTCTTGCTCATTTTTGTGCACCTCTCTGGGCCCTGCATACAAGGGCAGCCATGAGTTTGGTGTTGAAATATATACTTGTGTGTGTGAGCACTATACACACATGGTAAAAGCTGTAAGTCGTACAGTATAAAAAAGGGAAGAGGTTGTTCATTTATTATTTAAAAATAGGAAATTATAGCTGTATTTATATACGTGAAGATGCAGCAAAGAGAATGAGAGTCAGAAAGAAATCATGACAAAGGCTTTGATGTAGAAATTTTAGATTGATGGTAGTACTAAAATTCAAATTCTGAAATTCCAACTACAAAAGAATTTCAGTGTTAAGGCTGAAAATGATTTGGAGAAATATTTGACCCATACTATATTCTATGGTACTTCCAAAGTACACGAACTAAGAGCTTTTGGCTGTGAAATTGTAATGCCTTTGAGAAAAAAAATGACTAACGTAATTTGTGCTCTTTAGAGAATGATCTTTAGATAATAATCATGAAAGGTTTGAAGCCAGGGACTAGGTTTGTTCATCTTTGTCTCTCTCATTCACAAAGAAGATGCTCAAAAAAGGCTTGTTGAAAAAATGATTGTTAACCTTACAAAAATTCAAAATGCAGAGCTGGCTGTCTTGCTATATAGGATGGAAGGGAGGAGAGAGAAAGGAAAAGAAGGAGGGAGACTGGGGAAAGGAAAGAAAAAGAAATTAATTAATTTAACTAACTAATCATGTACTTGAAAGTACACATAGAGCAGAAATAAAGATAAGGGAGCAAGGAGAGGTGCCCTAGAAATAACCAGCACTTAAAGAGCTCTGCTGTTTCCCAGGATCAAGGCTAGATTTCTTCAAGGCATTCTTTTCTATTTGGTCCTAACTATTCTACAACTCTTACACTAATAACTTATGTTTGAATTCCAATAAAGATGATGTGGGTAGAATGATGAATAATACAATAAAAAATAAAGTAAATAATATCTTATAAACACAAAAATAAAAAATAAAATACAACTAAAATATACAATAAATAAAATTTAAATGTTATACATACAAAATAATATAAATCCATTAATTAACATAACAAATGCTTTCAATAATACACACAAGTTAAATAAGTAAATATAAATTAGATATCAAAAATTACAAATGCTCATGTCATAGAACTGACAATTGTGTGCTTGCAGTGTTTATGAAGTGACTTTATTATAAAATGTCAGCAGTGCCACTTGGCCACCTGGGGTAAAGCCAGTGCCAGCATAGCAGTTTATTGTGCTCATTAATTTGGGATTTCAGAACAAATTAGAACTCCCGTCCACCCACCCCTAAATGCATGTCTTCATCACTTAAACGCAAGTTCCATTTGAAAAATAAAAAAATTAAAATAATAAAATAAAATAAAATATGAATTTTAAAAATATCAAAAACATAAAGAAACAAAAATATCGATGATTTTATCCCTTGAAGATAAATCTTGCTCATAAGTCAATGTATGTACTTCTAGTAATTTATGGAAAACACAGAACTTACTTAAATGATTTAAAATAAAATTAGAATAATGCTGTATATTTAGTTTGTGTTATTTTATGTAATTATTAAAGAAAGATTAGTATACACTAAAATTCACACATTTTAGAAATGCGGTTTAACACGCTGTGGCAAATGTGTGTCCCATGCGCCCACCCCCCTCGCCGAGACAAGGACGCCTGCCGCTGGGGAGACTGGCCTCAGGGCCCTTTCCAAGCCAAGCCTCCAGCCTGGGAAAGCCCAGATCTCTGTGGCTACGTTAGTTTTGCCTGTTCCAAAACTATGTAAAAATAGAAGCTCACAGCATGTACTCTTTTCTGTCTCGCCTCGTTTGATGGGCGTACTGTTTGGAGATTCATCCGTGTAGATACACGTATCAGTAGTTTACGTTGCTAAGTAGTGTCACACTTTGTGTCACACTGTGTCACACTCGTGTGCTGTTACGTATTTGTGGTGTTTTCAGTTTGGGGCAATTATGAAAAAACCTCTCTGATCACGTTTGTATGTATTTCATGGACATATGCTTTCACTACATCTGCCTTCGGAACTACATGTAAGATGTGGCTTGATGCCACTGATTTTAATTTCTTACATTAGCAATAGGAAATTAATATATTTTTCTACTAGCCAAGGGGTAGACTCAACATATCAAAACCTCTCTAAACTCATTTCAAATTGCCACCGAAATTCGTATTAATTTAACTATAATTCCCAAATATCAGATGCCTTAATTAAGACATTTCTTCTAAATGCAGAATTCTTAAATAAAAGGGACAAAAACCAGGTGTGTGTTTGTTGGGAGGCAGGCATGAAAACAAACGAGTGAATATATTTGTGCTTTAAAATACACAACTATGATGGACATAAACAGTTCCAGTCATCTGAGAGTATATGCTACCATGAAACGTGTTCCATGTTATAAAGATTGGGATACAACTACCATGGGGATAGACCTGTCTCATCATTCTGTTGCACTTCAGACAAGCCCACGCAGCGGCAGAGGCCTGCCCTGCCCCGGCAGCGCACGCCACACCTGTTCCCTCGGCGCCCCACACCTGATGCTCCTGCGCGACAGCTTTCCTCTGTTCCCACTCTACAATGACATGAAGGGCCACCCACTAACATGTCTGCATCGCTCCTTTCCCACTGACACTAAAGCTTCACCTTTGTCTGTAGAATTAGCGTCGCCTTCCGTGAATCAACAGCACAGCTGACAAGAATGTGCACACTGAAAGGAGTTTTCTGGTCTTTGGTCTCAAATGACAACAAACAATAAGGTACATGGCGTTGATCCAACCCTACTTTATATATATTTTGTATTTTTACTTCCTTGTGTCAAGAAGCAGGGAATGCTTTGCCAAGAATGTAGACTAACTGGTTTGATTAGTTTGATGTATTTATAAAAAATTTAATGAAAAGGCTATGTTGGTTTTATTAAAACCTACATATCTAATGCTTCAGTTAATATTGAAAAATACATTAAAGAACAGGGATTTCATTGAATAGAGAATAAAAAAGGGAAAGGGGGGCTGAAAATTGGTTTTGCTATAACAGCACAGCCAACTCTGGCTTTGAGAGCATACTTTTATTACCAAGCTACTGCATCCTGGTTCATACAACTTTGTGCATTAGTCTTGGAGCTAAAACTTGCTCATACTTTTTTATTCACAAGATCAGTTTTACAAAGCATAGATGATAGTGATCTTCCATTTCCATGTGTATATGAGAGTCGGGGACCCGGCGAAAAGAAAGGCATCTCTAACATCGTGGTATCCGTCGGTCTCCCTTCCTTTTCTCTTTGAAAAATCACTGTCCCATTAAACCACTGTGTGTTAAATGCCTCTGGTGGGCCTTATCTGAGATGCCAAGCATATCAGGTCATAAGACACAGTCCCAACTTAAATCATGCCTTTAAAAGATAAATAAAATCTCCTGGCTGGTGTAGCTCAGTGGATTGAGCGCAGGCTGGGAACCAAGCGGTCCCGGTTCGATTCCCAGTCAGGGCACATGCCTGGGTTGCAGGCCAGGTCCCCAGTGAGGGCCACGTGAGAGGCAACCATACATTGCTGTTTCTCTCCCTCTCTTTCTCCCTCCCTTCCTCTCTCTCTAAAAATAAATAAAAATAAAATCTTTAAAAAAAGATAAAATCTTTTAGATATTTTTAAAGATCTACTGATTTAAAAACGTCAAAATCAATAGATAAAAAAGTGCTGGCATGGTGACTATGGTTAACAAAACCGTACTGTATACGCACAAGTGGCTGTGAGAGCAGATTTTAAAAATTCTTACCACACAGAAAGTTCTAATGATGATGGGAGGTGATGGATGTGTTAACTAACATTATTATGGTAACCATTTTGATATATATATATATATAGAGAGAGAGAGAGATCTCAAATCATCACATTGTGCACCTTAAACTTAAACAATGTTATATATCAATTACATCTCAATAAAGCTGGAAATAAATAATAATCAATGGAATCATTTTTGAATGATTTGGGGGAGGGTACTAAGAAATTTTAAAAATAAAGACAACACTTCCCCAGCTCAACAGTCATAATTAACCAGGGCTAAGTAAACATTGAACATCTCCTCCAGATTTGCCCCCCAAAGTCCCAGTTCTAAGACTGAAATGTCATATGCCCCAAAGCCATTCTGTCCCAAGCAAGCTGAGATAGATGGCCACTTAACTTACATATGATCAGATTCAATTTTAATTTTAAACTACTCACCAGTTTTCTATGTATTTCTAGCACTTTGTAGGGAATAATGTATGAACATGAAGTCATTATGGATCAAACCAAGAGTCTGGTCTTTTGACAAAGTAACAATGCAGTTAAAGAGCATGTCTTAGTTTTATTTGTCTCTTTATTTGAAACAGTAACAAGAAAATTCAACACATTATACTATTTGTGTAACAAAGAAATGCAAGTCTTCACATCATTTAGTCTCAGTTACAATCCCTCCAGCAGCTATTTCACTCCCGGCACCACATTCTAGTCTGAGCAGGCCAGACATGTCAGCTGAACGCAATTTATAATTGCTGAGGGAACAGTAACTTTGAATGATTTCACTTTGGGGCCTTGTATCTGTATTTTTAAGTGACAGTGTGAATGAATGAATCTGTTTCTCTACTGATTTAGATGAAATGTTTCAGGGCATAAGGGAAAGGTGTTATATCATTTGCTTTTTCTAAAAGGCTGCTGTTTAACGCAATTTGGAACCTAACAGAAATCCATCGACTTAATCCAATTCTGGTATATGTTAACTAAGATAAAACCTGGTGTGCTATCATTTGCTTTTCAAATTTGTACAATTTTACTGACTGAATAAAATGAGGTCTCCATTTCAATTTGGCCACTTAGGATTTCACATTCGCATTTTTTGTATGTGTATGTTTTTTAAACCATGGTTTTCAAGAATTAACAGTTTATGACATTTGGCACACTCAACTGACTCTTCATAAAATGATATTTAGCCAAAATAGAATCCCCAAATCTTTGAATAGTCTCCTATGATTATCTTAAGTTGTCAGTGAAGAATTCCTAAGGAAACACTCCAAGCAAAATAATTCACTAAAGATATTAAGGCTGTTATTAATAATAAAAAATAACACCAATTTGTTCCCATGCTGGGACAGAGTATTTGTGCTTAATTATCTCATAGACATCTCAAATTTAGCGTGTCTTAAAAAGAACTGCCGGCTGGATTTATTTCCCAGACCGGTCCCTCTCCCTCCTCCGATCCGCCCCTCGCTCTGTAAGGGGCAGCGCCAGCCTACCCAGGGGATTAGTCTGAAGCCTACGATGCAGTCAGGGCTCCCGCTTTCTCCTCTTCATTCCCTCACACCAACTGCCACCACATCCTCTTTATTGTCATAACGACACTGGAACCCATGTCCTTCTCTCCATCTCCACGCCCACACCTTAGACCAGACAACCACTGCTACTTTCCTGGATCACTGCGAGAGTGTCCCAACCATGCAGCTCCACTCTGCATGCTACCCAACATTAAAAGCATGTTTGAAACATGCACCAGAGTCACCTAATTCCTCTGTTTCAAAGCCCTGTGACGGTTTCCTGTTGCTCTTGGAACAAAATCCAAATTTCTAAACCTGGCTAAACCTTTATAGGGAGAGACCCTCCCTCCAAAAATGGAATTATCTTCTGGAGGGCAGGGCCCTTGTAGCGTAGGCCTCCCCCACTAGGTGAGTGTTCTAGGAACCCATCTGTGTCAGTGCACCAGCTGGAGGTGTTGTGAGAGGCTGTGCTTGGCTTCACTGAAATTTATTTTGAAGACTCTTTCAATGCATTTGCCCATTTCATAAGGAGTGATTTACAAGCTCACCTGCTCACCCTGTGCTGAGTATTCAGCAGTTTTTTACCAAAAACGGCATGACCCCTGTGTCCCACGCTCCCTCTTCACCCGCCATCCCCCAGAGCGACTTTTTTTTGTTTCCTGAAACGAAAAATGTCTTCAAAGGGAAACGTTTTGCTGATGTGGAAGAGGTGAAACAAAAATGGCAGAAGCACTAAAAGGCATCAAAATCAACAAGTTCAAACACCATTTTGAGCAGTGGGAAAAACATCTTGACAGGTGTATTGCATCCTATGGAGAGTACTTTGAAGGTGACTGAAGTTTAAACATATAAGAATAACTACACAATTCTTTATAAATAAACTCTGGTGCACTTTTAGGTCCCCTGTCATAATACATCAAATGATGAGGCTTTGCCTCCCATTTCAGGCTTCTCCTCTGCTGCCCTCCAGTGCACTGCTGGCCTCATCCCCATGGGTTCTGTCTCAGTCTGCGGGGGCTCTCGTAACCAAAACACACGAGCTGAGCAGCCCAGAAACAGCAGAAGTTTACTTCTCACACTCTGGAGGTTGGGAGGTCCGAGATCGAGGCACCAGCAGACTCGGTGTCTATTGAAGACCCACTTCCCTGGTCATGGCCACCCATCTTTTTGCTGTGTCCTCACACGGCAGAAGGGACAAGACAGCTCTCTGAGGTCTCTTTTATAAGAACGCTAACCCCAGTCATGAGGACTCCATCCTCATGACCCAGTCACCTCACTGAGGCCCCGCTTCCCAATATGATGACATTGAGTGTTAGGGTTCAACATATGAATTTTGGGGGGAGGACACAAACATTCAATCTATAACAAATTCCACAAAGAAGACAAAAATACTTCCAGGTTTAGGGTCATTATACAATTATTCCCTCTCCCACCAAACTGTCCCCCCTTTTTCTATTGTTTAAACTTCCCCTCCTCGGAGATGCCCTTCCTGACCACTCTACCCAGAGCGGGACGGTTACTTTCCTTCTGGTATTCTTTATGACATGTAGTCGTTTGTTTGTTTGCCTCTGAACTGTGTTTGGTGTCTTCCCACCACAAAAAAGTGAGCTCTGCGGAGCCCGAGGCTGGGTGTGTTGTCCACTTTCTGTTTCTGGCACCCAGAGTAGTGTCTATAGCAAAATGCATGTTCCGTAAATGCTGGTTGCAGAGTAAGTACTTAGTGACTTTTGTTAATGAAGGTTAAACACCTTATGTCTTGTATCGTTTAATCCTTAGTGAAGGACAGATACTATTACTAACACCGTCTTACAGACCAGAGAGCTGAAATTTACACTTTCCAGCTGTGAAACCTGCCTGTGCTCACACAGGTAGAAAGTGGAAATATCAGCATTGAGCCCTGTCAGTCTGTTCTAGAATCCTGGGTATTACTGGCCCTCAGCAGGAGTTACAGGCTCTTGGGGGGGAGGGTCGAAGACAAGCCCTTCTTCTGCCTAACTAGGAATTAGAAAATTGCTATTTTTCTAATTTTACCATTCTTTCTACTTTTCTTAGCTGGAATTCTTTATTGCAAGTGAGGACTTTATCCTGCATATGTTTAATATACTTCTTACTCTGAGTAACTGAAATTACTAAATAGTATGGGTTCCAAAAACTCTGATAGAGATTGTAAAGAGATTTAACAAAACCAGTCTGAGAATAACAGAGAGGGGAAAAAAAGACGCTTCTTTCTGTTTGCTCTCCTTGCCATTATGCATCAGGATTCCTCCTCTTGTCTCGGCAATAGAGCAATTATTGCCTTCTTACAAGCTCACTAACAAGAGAACATCCATTTTCTGTTAAATTATAGTTTTTAGAAATTGACCTACAAGATGTTATATTGAGATATACATTTTCCTGGTTAAGTCTTGGGAGTGATGGACTTAAGGTGATTTTAGGAAACATTGGTAGAGTCACCATAAGCTAAAAGTTCCAAAACCCCAAGTGTGATCCACTCGCTCACACAATCTTTCACTGTCACCTTCATACTCTTTCTAGGTCGTCTAATAGGAGAAGTTTGGAGACTATATTTTAGAGAAAAAAGCAAGGAAGGACTTTCTTTCACACCTAAATCCTGTTATTGTACCCATATACTGACTGGAAAAAGGAAGTGCAAAAGCAAAGAACATAAATACATCTCCATGAAAGACCCAAATGAGTCAGTCAGCCTCAAACCATGAATCAGGGAGCCAATGAAAGCCAGAGACCACTAGGGATAGAGAACAAAAGAAATTATGGCAGAAAAAAAGGCTCAAGCTTTAGAAGGAAGTACATAAAAACGGCTGCCACCATCACACCAGCTTGGAATCGGTATCTCTTTGGAGTGCAACTTTTAGTAGATGTGACTGAGAAAAAACTGGGCATATGAAGAATATGTGGAATCTTCTTGTTGGCGGGGAGGAAGGAAGAGAGATATATAGGAAAATCCTAGACTTTGATTATAAATTTTTTATCATGGGGACCTGGTTCATCCATAGGTTTCTGATGGTAGAGGTCCCCAACAGAAGTTAATGTGCATAAGAAATAACGTGCTAGGAAAGAAGAGAGGAGAATTGAACCACATGAGAAGCAAAGAGTGCTCCTTGGTAAATCTCTAGAGGGGAAGCTTTCTCAGCATGGCACAGAGTGAATTTGCCCGTTGTAGACCACAGAAGATCCAATGAAGGTATGTCACACTTAGGGTTCCGACTTTGGTATCCAGAGGGGAGCCTTGGAGTATTCACAACCAATGGATCCAAAATCTAGGACCAAGGTAAGGAGGTAGCATTGCTGTTCTTAAAGAAACAGGAAGTAGCACACTTGACCTTGGCACTTCTTTCCTTAATAGATAGCACCAGCATCCAAAGTGACTAAGAGGACATTCAGAACACTCTCAGGGCCGCCCAGAGATAACTGGGTGAGCTCAAGTTCCCCAGAAGGCAGTGGGGCAACAGAGAAAATCTGAACCTTACTGTTAATGTGACTCCATTAGCAACTCGCAGACTGGTGTGGCCTGGGAAAATGTGGACCACAGATGCAGCATGTGCACTGAGAAACTTAACATCTCTGCCAGAAAGAATGTTATGTTTCAATGGGGGAGGTTGAAATAAGAAACATAAAAAGAACTTGAAAATTATGTCCATGTTTCATATCACACAGAAGTACATTGAAGGTGAGTGTTGAGGGAGAATAAGATATAGGGTCAGTGTGTGTGTGTTTTCTGATGGGAAGTAATTCAAGTATTCCACTTTTCCTCATGTTATCTTCTTTCTTTAGTTTTATTCCCATTCATTTTGATTCCATAGTATGCCACACTAATATCCTAAATTCCTTTGCTCTTTTGCCTTCTCATTGCATTTCTAAGACAAATAGTCAACCAATAGCCAAGAATCCAGCTACCCTTCTCTTCTGTGACTATACCTAGGTAGGTAAATACTTCTGGGGAAAAACACATTATTGGGCAAATGGATGCCACTGTGAATTTGTGTTCAGCTTTCTCAACTGAGTGCTTAGTGGGGATTGAAAGGCCTACACCATTATAATAGCCATTGTGTACATCCCTTCTTAGAGTAATTCTTTTTCTGCACTTCTCAGATATCTCATGTCTCCTTATCCCTACTCCTTCTCAGCAGAGCACCTCAAATAATTCCCCAAGTTCTCCGAAAAATAGAAGCCATCAGATGAAATTAGCCTCAACTTCTGGTCTTGAAATCTACAAAACTAGTCAAATCAACTCCAAAATTTTACCATTTTATCATTTTTATGACTTTCTTAGAAATGTAACATGTTTAGCCCTGGCTGGTGTAGCTCAGTGGATTGAGCGTGGGCTGGGAACCAGACAGTCCCAGTTCGATTCCCGGTCAGGGCACATGCCTGGGTTGCGGGCCAAGTCCTTGGTGGGGGCCATGTGAGAGGCAACCATACATTGCTGTTTCTCCCTATCTCCCTCCCTTCTCCTCTCTCTAAAAATAAATAAATAAAATCTTTAAAAAAATGTAACATGTTTAGTTATTGTATCTCTTCTCCATCATCTGTCAAATATATACACCTGTTCTTTATATGTATTGTATACATGTATGTATAAATGTATGTATGTGTGTATTTTCCCTCAAGGCTAAATACCATTCCAGTTACTATACTAACTTCTTTTTGACAATGAAATTTCACAGAGTTGTCTATATCCACTTTTCGTTCACCTCTTAGCTTTCTACTTCTACCATTCCACTAAAATTATTCCTGCCAGGCCACGAATAACTTAAACATTACTAAAAGTATACTTTTAAAAGTAAACCTTGCTAAGTCCACATTTCATCTGACCTCTTAGTCTCAGTCAACAGAAAGGATTTTTCGTTTTTGGAAACAATCATTTTCTTTGGCTTCCCTGATGCCTCTGCTCTTGATTTTTTTCTTCTATTTCTCTGGCCACACTGGTTTTCGGATGGGTCACACTCCTCCAAGTGGTGATGAGGTACTGGAGTCCCTGGGGATTTTGTCCAGCGCTGTCTTCCTGAGCCATCACTAATATTTTCAAAACTTCCGTTACTATGTGTGACTCCCACCCAGATCCATGTCTGAGTCCAGGACTTACCGATCCATCTGTTCACACAAGTACCTAAAACTCAGCTTTCCCAAAGAAGGGTTCCTGCTCTTCCTGTTTCTCACAGGCGTTCTGGAGAATATGTATTCATCCTCCATCCCCACCTTCCCTCATCACTTCACACAGGGCGTCAGTCCTCCAGTCCCTGGTGGAAACCATGTAGTACTTGTATCCTCTGCCTTCTGGATAGAATAATATAATGACAATGTATTATCCTCCTAATTGGTCTCCTGCGTCTAATATTGCCACTTTCAAGCCACCACTGCCCCACTCTCCTCATAGCAGCCAGTAGGATCTCTTTACAACTGTAATTGTGATTAATGAAACTCCTCTGTCACAGCCCTTTGATAACTTCTTATTGTTTTTAAGATTAAGCCCAAAATCCTTAATAATATTTTTAAGATCTTGTAAGATTCGACCCGGACCTATTTCCTGCTTTGTGTTTTCAGCTCTATGACACTGTCTTGAGACCCTTTGAACGCACAATGTGTGTTTTCCTGAGTCGACATAGAGGCGGTTGCTCCTCTTTTCTGTGCCAACATCCTCTTCACTTTCCAAATGATCTCCACTCAGGGAAGTCTCCCTCACCATCCTCGCATTCCTCCAGATTAGGATTTATGTACCCATGTGTCCTGGTGCATGATCAGGGCTCAAAAATATTTGTTCACTGCCTTTTTAATCCACTCTTGGCTCCTCAAGGCCTGAAAGCTACTGAACTTTGATGTGCATCAGGAGCACTCAAGGACTGCTCACCCCAGCTCATGCCCACAGTCAGCCACACTCAAGGGAGATATCGTAGGTGGGAATGGAAAGCTCCCTTCCACCCAGCTGTCCAAAGAGGCCCATGGTAATTTGCAGCATGGCCAACTGCTGTCAAAATGCTCCGTTTCTCCTTCTACTGTGATGTGGTAGCTAGGCAACTTCAATAACATTTGGAATCCAACCCACAAGCATCTCACTCACTCCAACATGGAATAAAATGCCAAAAGCAGTCAGTTTCCCTTGAGAGACACTCTCCTAAAGCCATGCAGTCTTTATGGGCCAAATGTCTGCAAAGAAATCGTGTAACTGCCTAGATGGTAAGTGTGCACAGGTGTGTTTTATTGACTTAATTATGTAACATAGTATACCTGATACAATATGTGAAAGCATTGTATTTTCCTACAGTGAAATGAAGTCCTTATGTAAATAATTATCCTGTTAGTATAGCATTTATTTGAAAAACTGACTGTATATTGCAACATTGTAAATTTAGCAAAACAAGCAGATATTTCAACAGGATTTTTCCAAGCATAAAATCCTTGCTGTAAGATTTGTCCTGTAAATAACAAACTTAAATGAAGTAATAAATCAAATGTCTTGTGCATACACACTTTGACTAAAGAAAAAGGCCTCAGCAAATAACTTTGCCACATAATGGTTTTAAGATGGTAGCAACTATTGCAACAGGGTTATTTCGGACAGACCGTTATCTTTTCCCAAATTCACATTAGCTGGCAATTGAACATATTCACTGAGGGAGTCTCTGACTGTCACCAGCACTGATAGGATTGAGTTATTATAGATTTTAAAGATGAGAAGTGGCGACTTAATGCTCTGCCCCCTCAAAATTCTCTAGTGTGAAGTGATTAAGTGCTTCCTTTTATTTTTTTTTAACTTGCAAATGTATACTTTAAAACTGTAATGAGAAAGTGTTAAACCTAATGACATCCATTCCCTGGTCCAAACAGTGTTTTAATACATAATTAAAAATTCCCATTTGGGGAATTGCAGTGATATGGTTGGTGCAGCTGGTTGAATACAGAGGATTCATTTTTCTCTAGTTATTTATTAAGCAACCTAGATAAACAACTAATTTTCTATTTCTCAATTATAAGCTCATTCTAACTTTCCTCAAAGCTTTTGATTAATATCCAAAAAAGTGGTTTTTTTTCTAACAATGTAATAATATTTTGTTCTTTCCTAAATCTATCCATCAATTAAAACAAAGCAATCACATTGTCTTATATGGTTATCCTTAGCCTCTAATGAATTTTTAGCCTGGGATTTGTTCAATAAAGCAAACACATTGCTATAAACATAATGATTATATATTTCTCAGACTCACATAAAATATATGTCCATAGTGTATATATAAATATCTAAAATGTAATAAAACCTCTTAAAATATAATAAAATATCCAATATTTAAACATAGATTTAACTTTTAAAAATTCTTCTCCA
>PVJI01012303.1:0-52148 GCA_004026765.1 Micronycteris hirsuta | reverse complement strand
GTTCCCTGCCTCCCTCCTACCCCTTGGTTCTGTCCATGTGTCCTCTACTGAGGTTCCTGAAAACCCTTCTCCCCATTGTCCCCACCCCCTCCCCCCGGCTATTGTTAGATTGTTCTTAATTTCAATGTCTCTAGTTATGTTTTGTTTGCTTTTTTCTTTTGTTGATTATGTTCCAGTTAAAGGTGCGATCATATGGTATCTGTCCCTCACCGCCTGGCTTACTTCATTTAGCATAATGCTTTCCAGTTCTATCCATGCTGTTGCAAAGGGTATAAGCTCCTTCTTCTTCTCTACTGCGTAGAATTCCATTGTGTAAATGTACCATAGTTTCTTATTCCACTCATTTGTAGATGGGCACTTAGGTTGTTTATCTTTTTAAAACATTGCTGGCCCGGCTGGTGTAGCTCAGTGGATTGAGCTTGGGTTGGGAACCAGAGGGTCCCAGTTCGATTCCCAGTCGGGGCACATGCCTGGGTTGTGGGCCAGGTTCCCAATGAGGATCATGTGAGAGGCAACCATACATTGCTCTTTCTCCCTCCCTTCTCCTCTCTCTGAAAATAAATAAATAAAATCTTAAAAAAAAAAAAAAAGAAAGAAATTGCTAAACTTTTTTCATGCCCAGGCTGGTGTAGCTCAGTGGATTCAGCACAGGCTGCCAACCAAAGTGTCACCAGTTTGATTCCCAGTCAGGGCACATGCCTGGGTTGCAGGCCAGGTCCCCAGTGGGGGCCACGTGACAGGCAACCACACATTGATGTTTCTCTCCCTCCCTTTCTCACTCCCTTCCCTTCGGTCTAAAAATAAATAAATAAAATCTTAAAAAAAAAGAAACTGCTAAACTTTTTTCTAAAGTAGTCAAATGGTGTTGCATTCATACCAGCAACATTAGAAGAATCCATTTCATCCATATCCTTATAACATTTGGTATAGTCTTCTATTTTATTTCAGCCATTCTGGCAGATGTGTTGTATTATTATACTGTGGTTTTAATTTAGATATCCCTAGTGACATTTAATCTGTTTATCATCTTTATATGTTCTTTGGTAAAGTGTTTGTTCATACCCTTTACCAGTTTTTAAAAAAATATTATTGAGTTTCAGAACTTTTATACATTCTGTACAAATGACCTTTTTATAAGGTATATTATAATTTTTAAAAGTTTTGTCTTTATCTGTGGCATATCTTTTTATTCCCCAAACAATTTCTTTAAAGAACAGAAAGTTTTAATCCTGTTGAGGCCTAATTTATCATTTGAGTCTTCTGTGGATTATGTTTTTGGTGCTATCTCTGCAAAATATTTAAAATATTTGCCTGCCCAAGGTCACATATTTCATGTTTTCATTTAGAAACTTTATAGTGTTGTGTTTTACAGTTTGGTTTATGATCTAATTTAGTTCATTTTGTTCAATGTTGTAAGGTATAGATTAAAAATTGTTTTTCCACATATGGCTATCCAATTATTTTATTATCTTTTGCTGAAAGACTATAGCTTCTAATAATTGCCTTTGCACTTAGGTTTAACATGACTTTTCCCTTAGTCTTGGCTAATTTCTGGATTCTCCATTGTGTTGATTGATTAGGTTGTCTATGATGCCAAACTTCTTTGTCTTGTTTATTGTAGCTTTATACTGATTCTATAAAACAGGGTTACTCCTCTAGTTCTGTCCTTTTAAAAAGTTGTTTGGCTAGTCTATGTCTTCTGGATTTCCCTATACATTTTAGAATCAGTGTTTCAATTTCTATAGTGAAGACTGATGGGATTTTGATGAGGGTGGTATTAAAATTAGTGATCTATTTTAAAGAATCAACATCTTAACATCATTGAGTATATCAATCAATGATTAAGGTGTATTTTGTCATTTAATTAAGTTTTCTTTCATTGTGGTCAGCAGTGTTTTGTTGTTTTCCAGGTAGAACTCTTTCACATGTTTTGTCAGGTTTATTCCTAAATTTTTCAATGTGTTGTTACTGATATTAATGTGATATTTATTTTAACCTCAAGTTACATTTGTTTGTTGATTATAAATGATAATACAATTAATTTTTGTACTTTTATCTTTCCTTATATTTTTTGCTAAACCAATTTATTTATCCTAGGAACTTTTAAGAAGATTGCATAAGATTTTATACATAGACCATAATGTCATCTGTGAATACTTATCCTTTTCTAAACACAATACTTTTTTTTCCTTATCTCATTGAACTGTTAGAACCTTTAGTATAACACGGAATTGGTGAGAGTGGAAATCCTTGTTTACTTCTGATTGTAGGGGAAAATATTCAGTCTTTCACATCTGAGTGTACATCAGCTATATCCTCCCCCCCATAATTGATCATAATTAAATTGAAGTTCTTTTTTCCTAGTTTTCTAATAGTTTTTTTTTTTTTTTCCTTTTGGGGGAAATATGTTAAAAGCTTTTTCTTTATCTATTGTGGTGATCATGTGGTTTTGCTTTTTTTATTTGGTTAATATGATGAGTTACATTAATTGATTTTCAAATATAAAATCAACTTTGGCTCTTGGGATAAATAACATTTGGTCTTGATGTTTATGATTTTAATAAATTGTGAGATTCGGCTTGCCAAAATTTTTATAAATTTTACGTCTTTGTTTAAGAGGAACACTGATTATTAGTTTACTTTACTTTTGGGGTCTTTGACTTTATTACAGAATGAGTTAGAACATATTCCTTCCTTTTTCAACTTCCTAGACATTTGATTATTTTTAGTGTTTTTTCTCCCCCACCTAAATGTTCAGTAACCTACCTATAAAGCCATGTAGTCTTCCAGGGTTTTTTTGTTTTTTGTTTTTTTTTTTGTTTGTTTGTTTGTTTTTTTTTGGGGGGGAAGGCTTTAAGTTGTAAATACAATATCTTTACAATAGATATAGTTCAAATCAGTTCTGCAGAATCTATACAGGTGTCATCTTTCACCTGAAAGTTAAAATTTGTATTCTTTCTCTCTTTCTCTCTTGTGTTGGCTTAGGTATATCAATATTTTTGGTTTTCTCAAAGAATCAGGATTAGCAGTAAAAATACTCTATGCAATTATAATGATTGACAGATGCCATTATGCATATGTCCACATGCATGAAATGTACAAAACCAGGCATGCATCATAAAGTAAACTAGGGACTTTGGGTGACTATGATGCCAATATTAGGTTTATCCTTGGTTAAGAAATACATGATTCTGGTGAATGATGTTGTCACAGGAAAGGCTATGCATGGGTGAAGGCAGGGTTTATATGGGAAATATCTATATCTCCTATCATTTTGTTGTAAATCCAGAACAGATCTAAAAAAATAACAACTTAAAAAAATCAGCTTTTGGTTTCATTAATTTTTCTGTAGCTTTTTTTCTTTTATATATCATTGATCTTCATTAAGATCTTTATAATTTTGCTACTTCTACTTACTTTAGGATTTATTTGATCTCTGTTTTCTAGTTGTTGAAGTAGAAACTTTAGCCACTGATTAAATCAAATTTCAGTTCTATTCTAATATAGATTTTTTTTAAAGATTTTATTTTTATTTATTTTTAGAGAGAGGGGAAGGGAGGGAGAAAGAGAGGGAGAGAAACAGCAATGTATGGTTGCCTCTCACATGGCCCTCACTGGGGACCTGGCCTGCAACCCAGGCATGTGCCCTGACTGGGAATCGAACCAGTACTGCTTGGTTCCCAGCCTGCGCTCAATCCACTGAGCTACACCAGCCAGGGCCTCTAATATAGATTTTTTCCCTGTAAATTCCTAGCAAAGCAATGTCATCTCACATATTCTGATATACTGAGATTTTATTTTCACTGAGTATAAAATATTCACTAAATTAATTTTGATTTTTTTTGATCCAGAGTTTATTGAGGAGGGTATTTTTGTTAGGTAAGTTTTGAAATATTTTCCCAGATATCATTTTTGTATTGACTTTAATTTTATTGTGACCAAAGAATAAAATCTATGACTTAATTGCTTTAAAATTATTGCAACTATTTTTATTAACAATAATATATGGTCTATTTTGGGAAATATTTTATGTGCATTTGAAGTGAATCTGTGTTTCGCTTTTTGTTGCCTTATCCTATTATTTCAATTACATCTAGTTAGTCATTAGTGTCTTTCAAATATTCGATACCATTGTTGATACTTTTATTTTTTTCCTATCATTTATTGAGATAGAAACATTAAAATTGCTGAGTATAATTATGAATTTTTCTATTTTCAGATTCTTTCTTATTAATTTCTGTTTTATTTATTTTTAAAGTTATGGTATTCATTAGAAAAACATTTAAGATTTTGTTCTTCAAGGAACTGATTTCTTTGTTATTATAAAATGCCATTCTTTATTACTTGTAATACCTTTTGCTCTGATTTTCTCTATTATTTTTCTTTTTTCATATCATCACTTTCTGCTCTAACCATATTACTTCTTCCTTTTGCTTGCCTTTGGTTTAATTTGCTCTACTTTCTCTAGTTTCTCAAAGGAAAAACACTTATAGTTGCTATTTCCTCTTTTCTCGTGTAAGCTTGTCTTGCTATAATTTCCTTCCAAGCATTGCTTTTGTTGTACTTCATAATTTTATATGTATATATATTTTCATTTCCAGTTCAAAATATATATTTTATTTCATTTGAAACTTCCTTTGTGACCCATTATTTACTTAGAAATATAGGGTTTAATTTTCCAATTACCAGGGTTTTTTTCAACATAGCTCTTATTAATTTCTAGTTTAATTTATTTCTGAATATTTTATTTTTAATTACTATAAGTATTATAATTTTTATCTTTTATGGCCCAGTATATGCTCTATCTTGAAGATTGTTCCAGGTAAGAATAATGTGTATTCTGCTGTTGAGTAGAAAGTTTGTTAAGATCAATAAGTCAAATTGTTTGACAGTGAAGTTCATGTTATTCACATCTTCATTGATTTTCTGCCTTCATATTCTATCAGTTACTGAGAAAATAATGTTTCATTTCCAGGTATAATCGTGCATTTCTATTGTCAGGTTATCACTTTTTCACTGTGCTCTAAAGCTCTGCTTTTAGGCACAGGTATTTAGAGTTGTTAAGTCTACGTCTTCTTGGAAGTTTGACTCCTTTTTCCTATTCGATTCCTTTCTTTATCGATGATAACATTTCTTGTTCTGAAACTATGTTGTTAGAAATTAGTATGGCTTCTCCAGCTCTCTTTTGGTGAGAGTTTGCTAAGAGGCTCCTAATTTCTCTAGTGACAACTTGTGTTTATGGTGTGGACTAATTTGCCAGACAGATGTTATTAATATCTCCTCCCCACTTGCTTTCAGGTCTTCCTACTTGCCTTTGCATTTTTTCTTTGCTCTGATTCCCAGAGAGATTCTGTGCCTTACGCAGCCCCTGCTGCCTCTTTCCCACTGTTTGTTTTACTGGACGCGTGTCAGCATTGTGTTGTGGGGCAGGGGAGGTAGCCTCTGCTGACTCTGATTATGGTGTAACGTTAGGCAAGGACTGTGTATCTGTCTCTGGGGTCTGTCCTCTTTCAGATGCAGCTTTGGGTCTAACAGTAACTTGGTCCTCCTCCTCTAGTAAACTTTTTTTGTTTCTGTTTCTTTTCTCTGTTGTTGATTTCCACCAGTTCCCTTAGGATAGCTTTTATTGTTCCTGTACCTGCAGATTAAGACATTTGTTTTGTAGGAGCGATAAGGGAGAGGATTTGAGTGGATTTTTTTTTTTTTTACAGTGGCTGTTATTCCCTTCTCTCTGCTGCAATAATTTTCCACCAGTTCATTTAATCTACAGTTATTGTTTCCCAGGACCCAGGGTGTTGCACAGTAGAAGAGATGAGAGAGAAGTGGTTCCTGATGAAGCTCAGGAGTGGATGTCATTCTCCCCCACTGAGCACCGGAGGGTAACTGTTCTTCACTGAAACCCACTGGTGCTGATCAAATGTATGGGTCCTATGTTTTTCCCTTCAAGTACCTCTCTCTATATATAGTTCAGGTTTTTTTTTTTTTAATCTGATCCCTTATTTCTATAACATGTTCAAAACAATCATTAATTTATAATTCTTTCAAGTTTTTTCTTGTTTTAAGTATAGGAACATTCTTTCTGGCTTTCTAAGTCTTCAATCTGAAATATAAATCTCTTTTCTGATCATTTAAATATTTTTTTAAAGATTTTATTTATTTATTTTCAGAGAGAGAGGAGAAGGGAGGGAGAAAGAGCAATGTATGGTTGCCTCTCACATGGTCCTCATTGGGGACCTGGCCCGCAACCCAGGCATGTGCCCCGACTGGGAATCGAACCGGGACCCTCTGGTTCCCAGCCCGCGCTCAATCCACTGAGCTACACCAGCCGGGTGATCATTTAAATATTTTTACTGTTGTAATTTTTAAAATTTTCTTAGCTTTTCTCATTACTATACACATCTATATTTCCTACTACATTTGCAACAAAATCAGTTGTTCATCAAAATCTTCATATTTTTCTTTAATTTTGTGGTTTTGTTCTTGGATGTATTATACCATATCTTCTCATATCTTTCTGGAATTCTTGTAATTTGTGTGTGATTTCCTTACACATTGGTAATTTTTTTTTTTAATATTTTAATTATTGACAAAATGCTTAAACCCTCTCTTCTCTGCTGTGGCAATATTTTTCTTCTTGGTTAGTGGGTTTCTGATGTTTATTTCCTCATACTTCCTTTATATTATTTATAAAATGTTTATTGATCTATACCAGTGTTTTCTTTCTTTTTATTCAGCATTAAACGAACTAGAGTTTCCAGGATGTGGTATTTGCGAGAAATCTATGACACAAATATAGAGAGATGAGTAGTCTTAGAGTTTTCCAGACCAGCTAATTTTTATACTCCAATGTTTCTCTTTTTTCCTACTGACATAAAGATATACTTCTTCACGCAAATTTAGTTTGTCTTCTTTTCTGAACCAGCAAGATCTAGGGAAGCTGTAGCTGTCAACACTTCTGAGCTCAGTTCTCAATCCCATTATTGAACTAAAAGTTTAATTGCATAGCCTTTGTTCTCCTCTTGCTTTTGCAGATGTCTTCCAGTAGTGACCCTCACAATATTCTGTGTACTTCTGCTTTTTACTTTCTTGTTTGTGGTTTCTGCTTGATCACAGATGTTTTGGGAAACTCATGTATTTTGGAGGGTTTAAAATATTTTTGTCTCCAAATATATATGTAACTATATATTGACATATGTATATAAATGTGTACATATATTTTTCATGATAAAACACAAAGAATTACTTCTATACAACCATTAATGACAAATACTTTGATTAGGCATTTGTTGGACTACAAAGCTAAAGTTCATTATTACTTTCCATTAACAGTAGATACATTATGTATTTTGGATGACCATGTACATCCATTTGATTTTATCATGTGACAAAGTGATGAAAATAACTATTTTAATCTAGATAAGATGCATTTAAAAAGTTTGAACCTGGAATAGAAAGAAAAGAATCATTTCAATGCTATCATATTTCTATTAGTAATAACTTACTATATATAATAAAACCATACGTATATATATTCCATCAACTTCGGCTGTACAACTTCGGCATCTTTATTAAGAATCAGCAGTGGAATCCAGTTATCTAGAATTGTGAGTAACATATTCATCCATATTTTATCTACAGGAAACTTTCAGGATTTAATCCTGGCTCATGGATTTAAGGTTTTATACATATTTTATTTGCCAATTATTTAAATTCACACGTCTGACTTTGATTTAGAGATCAATAAAGTGAAACTTCATGGCTTTAGTTGATTTTTAGTATTCTCTGGATATAACCTGATTTGTCAAAAACACAATTTTGTTTAGTATTTAAGATTTTAATGTCGGTATATTGAAGTAAAAGTGCTTCAAAACTCTGTTCATACTTTTAAACATCAAAATTTATTGCCTCAAAAACCTGTTTATACTTTTAAACATCAAAATTATGCAATGGATAATTTTATTTTTTCTCTCAAAGCAGCATCAGCACAGGATCTTATGATGGAATAATGAACCAGATTATTTTCTTGGTTTTACATTTTGACTATACCTAAATACACTAACTTCAAATAATATATTTTATTATATGGACACAGATATATTGAGGGTTTTTTAAATTTTTTTTAATTTTACTTTATTGTTGTTCAATTACAGTTGTCTGCATACTCTCCCCTCCCCTCCCCCTCCAATCCCACCTCCCTTCCCTGCCTCTCTCCCCACCCTTGGTTCTGTCCATGTGTCCTCTATAGTGGTTCCTGAAAACCCTTCCCCCCATTGTCCCCGTCCCCCCCTGGCTATTGTTAGATTATTCTTAATTTCAATGTCTCTGGTTAAGCTTTGCTTGCTTTTTGTTTTTGTTGATTATGTTCTGGTTAAAAGTGAGATCATATGGTATTTGTCCCTCACTGCCTGGCTTACTTCACTTAGCATAATGCTCTCCAGTTCCATCCATGCTTTTGCAAAGGGTATAAGCTCCTTCTTCCTCTCTGCTGCATAGAATTCCATTGTGTAAATATACCATAGTTGATCAAGAAACTATATTGAGTTTTTTTAGAAAGGAATAAGAGCCCAACAGCATAAGTCACATGTTAAAACTCAAACACAATGTTACATCATATATAATGTAATTTTAAAGAGTGGCAATATTCTGTTAATATGTAGATGTACTTTATTTACGGTGTTATAGAACCCACATATTGTATATGTGGTTATTTACAACCATGTTTTCTGAGAAATGTTTTTATTGGCTGAAAAAAAACTATGTTTTGTACTTTTCCTTATAACTTGAAACGACTCTCCTGTAAATATTTTCTCCACTGTATCATATGACTGTCCATTTTTTTTACTCCTCTCTGCCTGTTTCAGCTGGGTCTTTGGCTTCAGGTTGAAACAGAGTGCAGAACCCCCCAATCCATGGAGGGAGAAAACTTCACAAGTTTTTGGCTATTGCTGTTTTGCTGGCTCAAGGATGCCATAGCATAAATACAGTTTATAAAGAAAATAACAATAATGCAAACCATTATTTCTATTTTAAGTCATTTATTTTCAGATCTAATAGAAAATTATACTCACTCATTTTAGTGTTTTTTTTTTTCAGTGCTGATTTACTTTGTAAATAAGAAGAATAAAACGATCTTTCCTTATATTATGGGTGGTTGCTGTAGTGAAACATGGGGAGAGAGCGATACAATGAAACAGAGCCAACATAAGGATGTACCTGAGGCACAGGGAATCCTCTGATGTTATTGAGATAACCATCATCAAATTGCCTCGAATTCTTGATAGCAGTCAGTCCAGAATTGGGCCCCACTTTCATAATTTCCCTGAAGAATCATCTGTAGAAACCTAAATTCTTTAAGGTCCCTCTTTTCCTCTAATTGCATTGCTCCTAATTTCCCCCTTGGGTGCTTTCTCCTTTACTTCAGCAAGCTAAAATAATCTTTTTTTTTTTACCTTACCTAGATAAAAGTATGCTCCTGGTTGTATTTATTGGTGGGCATTGGCAATCCTGGGGCTTCCACTGAGGTTTCCTTCAGACCCTTGCTGCCACAGACTAATATCGTTGACTTCAAAGGAATGTGCTTGCCTTGTAGCTAAACCTACTAGAGGCAACCTCGTGAATGGTAGAAAGGAAGTTAATAGTCTTTGTTCCAAATATTTCATTGAGCCATTTAAGATTCATTTTTGTTGCCTCTTTAAGAATAAAGAACCAAGAATTCCTTGCTTACTTGACTTGTTTGCAGTAATTTTCCTGATGAAAGACTAACACATCATTGATTGGCCATTAACTATCCTCTATCTTTTCTATCTTTCTTTAAAAAAAATTTTTTTTTGGTATTATGTTGCTTAGAGTAAGTTGAAGACCACTATAGGTTTGATAAATGTCTTTTCAAAAGAACTTGAAGAATATGAGCTCCCCTTAGACACTTTTTTTTTTCTTTTCTGTCTTTTTTTTAGAGCAAGCTTTGCCTTGTGTCTTTAATCAACAAAATAGTAACATTTTCCTCAGTTTTGGGTCTTGTTCATGTATACAAAGTTAATTTTAACGATACTTTGTGTTCACAAATTCAGCTGCCAGGGGGACTGCTGATTTCTCTGGTCAGCTGGGAGAAGCAGCTTGACCTTAAGATTGAGGGTCAAAGATATGCAAAAGAGATACCGTTTGCTTTGGACTATCAGCCAGCCTCCAATGGATTGTCTGTTGGTACATTTGTTACCTGTTGGCATTAGCTTTTGTATTATTTTCTTCCCTTTATTTTTCTAAGTAGCATGACCTCACCAAGGACAATTTAGAATTGCAGTTGTCACTTCAGAGAACTTCAGATATAGCCAAATTGTGTATTTGAAATGCACTTTGGAACAAAATGTAAAACAGCCAATCACAACAACAACAAACCACAATAAAATTCAAGGGGAAAGTCTCATTTATATAAAAGAGAAATTGCTTTGTTTAATAGAGAAGATCTTTCTTCTTTTTCTGTACTGGGAGGATTAATAACTATTAACTTTTAATCATGAAACCTGGCTGGAATTGGCAAGGGCCCTGATCATTGTTCAAACCAGCTACAGTGACAATCTCTTTACCCCTCATCAAAATTAATTTTGCTTCATATAAGCTTTCTTCCCATCTTGCAAAAGGGAAGAGAATTAACCTCTAATATTTAACTCTCTTCGTGTTTGACTATAGATGACTCACTTGTCCATTTTTTTCCTCGCCCTCTCATTTTTTTTCCTTCACTTAGGAAATCAACTCATCCTCAAAATGTACACATTCTGAGTTATCTGCTGTACTTAAATAGGTCTAACACAAAGGAGGAAATTATAGGATAACATTTTCTACAGTCTCATGGTATGAACTTTTATAATAGGCTTTTACAAACAATTTTGGTATATTAAAGATTTACATACATTTGAAATTAGAGATTCAAGAATTTACAACATTAAATACACCACACTATTTAATTTTGTTGGTTCTAAGGAAATAGCTCTACCAAAAAAAAAAACAAAAACGTAAGCTGCTATGTTATTGGCCTCGCTAACTATGTTACCTCACACATTGAAAAGAAAAGCAGGACCTTCATAGCCTTAAAATATTATCTAAATATTCTGTAAAGTGTAATTTTTAAACACAAAAGTTTATAAATTAAATTTTAAATGTTTATGTAATATTTCTATCAAAATTAGTATTTATGTATGCTAAGCTGATTGGAATGAGTTTAAGAAAATACTTACTTCTTGATTTTACCAAAGCATAAAAATACTTTATTTTTATACAGTACTGTGCTTTAGTTGTATAAAATGAAGTTTTGTTTTTCTGGATATTAACTTTGTAAATTTCTTACACTGGTTTTTAAGATCAGAAAATTATAATTTATTATATAAAGTATTTGTAAAAACATAAAATTATGTTTATTCAAAGAAATTTTAATACTGAGAGTCTTTTATAGGAATTTAACTTTCTGATAGTCTTTCAACCTTACAAGTCATAGACTTAACATGTGAACTTTATATTGCAATTTTCAGATATTTGATTTCCTCTAAAATTTTAAACGTTATAAATAATAGTAAGAATATTATATCTCTGTGCAACATACTTTAATATACTGTATTGTTTTAAATATATCATAAAGTAACCAGCAGTTAAAGGTTAAAGAAGTATGTATAACTGTATTTGACTTATCTAAAAATCGATGTTCTCTTTTTAAAAAAAGTGTAAAATAATGTGTATAATAATGCAGTAGATATTTATACAAGTTCATAGACATGTTTATGTTTATCAAGAAAACATTTTATTTTTAAAGAAAAATATTGGCGTTCATGTTGGGATATTAAAAAAGGATAAAAGGTGATTTTGAAAGTATATGTTAAATAAAATTTATTATCCTTCTATGCAAAGTACTCAAGTAATGGTTGTGAGAGCAATGAAATATGTTAAGGTGACACCATTGGTTAATTGTGCTGGTGTTTATAAGAAAGAAAAGCATTAGAATATTTCACTGCAGATTTTTACTTAGCTAATATACAGGAGAGTAAAACTAAATTTTACATTTTCTTTATTTTAAAATATCCAAATATTCTATGCTGAGTTCTCCTTCTGTCATCAAAATATTCTATTGTTTTAGTGTGCTTTTGACATAATCTTAAATCATTTTAAATATAAATTATTGTTTAAGAAAAATACTAGTTTTGGGATAAAATAAACGAATGAACAAAATGGAGCCACAGGCATGGAAACATGGAGCAGACACAGTGCCGGGGGTGGGGTGGTGGGGGAGATAATGGTAAAAGAAGGGGAAGGGCCTAGTCAAGGAACATGTGGAGTGGTCCACAGACATGGGCAGTGGTGTGGGGATGGGCTGTGGGTGGTGGGCTCGGCGAAAGAGGGCAAAGGAAAAATTGGGACAACTGTAATGGAACAATAATAAATGATTAAAAATATAATTGATATTTATTTCTGAATTTAAAAATTTGTCTCTCATTTTCCTTTACAAAGTTTTGAATTATTTTATCTTTTCTGAAAAATTTTATCGATTTTGTTTTTCCTAACTCAAAAACCAAAATCAGAATAAAAATGCATTAAAATAACTCTTGCATCAAAAGTGTGATAGAAGAGGGTGTAGAGGAATAAATGGTCCATGGGAAAAGGCTCGACTGGGGGTGGTGAACACACAATACTGAACACAGATGAAGTATGTGGACCTGAAACCTATGTACTTTTATTAACTAATATCATCCCAATAAATTCAATGAAAAAGAAAAACAAATCTAGCAATGGATTACCTAAATAGCAATTGAATAACATGAATATTTGATCTTTCTTATTATAAAAGGAAGGATAGTAGGAGTAATTTTGTTTGTAAATCTCTACATTTTAATTAACTTACAATATTTTGAGAGATTTATTGTTTTTTAATTTATCAATCATTAGAGTCCAATAAAGTCTGACAAATCAAAGGGAAAATTTAGCCCACATAGATTAATTACTTTAAAATATATTAATGTAGATATGCTTCAATAATAGTGTACTCCTCTGGTAAAATATATATTCATGTTATTTACAAAAGGACACAAGCATTGGAAACAAACTAGTAAATAAAATGAGTTTTTGATTCTAGGTTTCTACTTTGTAAATTTGTGATATTCATAATGTATATGAACTAAGTTAAAGGCCTAGAAATTTCTTAATGGTTTCATTGTTCATATTATATTCTCACTCTCAGAATATTTAATGAAGAAATATATTTCTTGTATGTCGAAGCACAAATGAAGCTTCTATTATCTTCTATTCTGGTTACACATATTAAAAAATTGAGAAGTAGCCAGCATTGTTCCCAATAAGTACTGACTGTCTCCCTTGGCAGGGAAGCACTACATGATCCTAAATTAGTAGGCTGGGTGTTTTGATAGCATCCTCAGCAAAGCACTGCACTTGAAAATGATTGGAGAAAGTCTTATTAGTAATATTAACTGATATTACAACAGTAAAACTTCAAGAGATTGATTTTTTAGTGTTTTTTTTTTGTTTTTTTGTTTTTTTTTTTACTGCTAAAACAACAGTGCCTGGTATCCAGCAGAAAAAATATTAATTATTCAGCATTGGAATTGAAACAAATGATTCTTAAGAATCCTTTGAAAGCAGACAATCTTAGGAGGGAGACTGCTAACCCAAGTTATTTTAATTAAACAGATGACAATAAGAAGTGGAAAGCTTCCACCCAAGACAAGAGAATAATTACTTAGGAACTTCTCCACTTCATTTTTTCTAGCTTTATTTTTAGTAATCTGTACTGTGGCTCTGCTTCTACACTCCCCTGGCGCTTTTACAGCCTCAGAGAATTTAATTTCCCTCATTTGACTGCTGAACTGGTCAGCTGTCCCATATGATCTCGTTGACAAAATATTAAAATGTGCTTTCTTAAGTACTATAGAACATAGACAGCCTTCCATTAGTCTTTTCTGATACTGAATACTTTTTACCTTAAAGGGGAAAAATTGAACCTATAGTTTTTTGTAATGAACAATGATGCTAAGACAATGAAGTGCTTCCACTAAAATGATCACTTTGTCGTCACTGCAACCCAGCTCACCAGGAATTAAAATAGATATTGCTGCAACCCTGCAGCAACACCAGGATGTTATTCAGAGTCTCCAGCCTGTTTGCAGGAATAACCCAATTTGACATAGGAAAGATTTCTACCTCAAGAAACCAAGAATTAGTAGGAATCAGTATGGAAATTAAGAAGCAGGTTGTTTTAATAAGGCAAAAAGAAGAGTATACCTTTATGTTCTCGCCCAGAACTATGTGAACTCTCTTGTACTTCATCTTAATGTTGTCTCTAGTGAATTTTGTCATCATGAAATACTATAGCATTGATGTGTCTCATTATTGACATTATACTCATATTACTGGGAAGAAAACAGAGGCATCCTACTGTCCCTGATATCAGATATGTCTGATCTCTGTGTGGCAGAGCGTGCAAAAGTGAATCTTGTGACTGTGAGTGCCTGATTTGGGGCATATAAAGATAACCTTTTGGAAGTGAAATACAAAGTAATGCACACTACATTGCTTCTCATGTAAATGGAACAAAAATACAGGGTAGTCTTTTTGAATTTAATAAGTAACATCTGAATATACCATATTTGCTTTATTAGCCTTTTTTTAAAACTGGGAACTCTTAAGGCTGCCAGTTTCAAGTGATATCTAGAGAAAGAAATGGCTTTGCAGCACTGGCTCTGGCACAGTCCTACCTATAACTTGACTTTATGACACAGCAGACTGCTGTAATCAGGAGTGACTCTGGCAGAGATAACGCCCCATCCCCAGGAAGCTCCACTCTGCCAGGAAATCTCAGGTGAGACTACCAATGTGTTGTAGAAATCCACACCATCCTCCACTGGGATTACTGAGAGACCCTGTTAGAGACTGGAAACCTGACCCTGTGACCACTGAGCCATAATATTGGATTTGCCAAGAATCATTCCATTATAAAAGAGAGTATGTTCCAGACTAGGCTGAGCTGTGCGGAATCTTTCCAAAATGTGATCCTTCACTTTTAGTACTTTCCTCTCAATCCCCTGCTATTACTTTTCAGTGACTTTTCTGTGATTATGTAATAAAGGGAAGAGTGCAGGTTGAGTCATGGTTAGGTCTGGAGGATGGGTTACAACTAGCGAAGATGAATGGTTTCTGTACTATAACTGCACCATAGAGTGACCTTCAAGGCACCACTAAGATAAAATCCTCTCTGTAGGAGGTCTTTAGGTTGTGTGTTCTCTTGTCCACTTCATCTGGCCTGAAGTGTGCTTCTAAAGTCATCTATGTTTAGCGGTAAGGGGTTGACATGCTACTCAGGGACTTGGGAAAAGTGAAATTAGAGGCAATGGTGGCAAGATGATGTCGGTGAGTCTTCCAAAACGGGCAGAGTATGAAGACTTTTGTGTCCCTTGTAACTGCCAACTAGATAACATCCATGGAGAAAAAAAACATCGTCAATATTTAGATAGACAAGGTGAGCTGTTCTAGAAATATTGATCAGTTTTTCTCTCAGCTGTCCATATATGAAAGGAAACATATGAAGTAGCTGTGGTGAAAGTGACGCTGCCTCAGCCTGGGTTCTACTTGTTTTTCTCCAGATCACAGCTCTTCTGGCAATTTCTGCCAATAATTGCTAATATGGTCCTAGTTCCTTGGGGGTCAGATAGCAGATAAATTTTATTGTACTGTCCTGTAATGGAGTAGACAGACCTTTGCCCTCCTACAATTAGTTGTATATTCCTGATATGGATTTGCATTCTGCCAACTTTATTATTAATTAATTTTTTGAATGCTTCACTTAACATTGTAGATTGTATTAAGTGCTACCTCCATCTGAGGAATAAAATGGGCTGATAACAAAAGAAATCTTCCTGTGACTATAAAAGCAGAAGTTGTTTGTGAGGAAGTTGAAATCATAAGATGAAGATTGTGACCAAATGCCGGTACTTTGGGGTAGTCCATGAGCAGACAATTCACTAATACCCTAAATTTATCTTAGAAAGGATTCTTCTGCCTGTATTAAGTAGCAATAAGTAGCATTTATATTGATTATTACATTATAGAATATTTCCACATATATGATTTTAAGTAAACCTTAAATTATCTGTGATGTAGATATTAAGTTTAAGTTATTATATTATCTCTTATTACCAAGTAGCAACCAAGTAGCCAAAGAACCAAGGATAAAAATCTTTAATGAGCTGCCGCATAGATCCAGCAAATAGGTCATTAAGCTGAAGCTAAAATTCTGGTCCTTAAGAAATCAGCTTTTATATTATATTTCACAGTATCATGTTTTTCCATATAAAGGCATTATGGTTTTTTAGAAGCACAATAGGAACTAAATAATTGATAAATCTGGCTTTGGATTATATTTTTAAGATACCCACTAATTACCCTAAAGCAATTCTTAAACATCATCAAGTTTATTCAAATTATACCAGCATTTCATGAGAATAACCCCATGTTTCCTCATGTCAGTAAACAATTGTTTGTTAAATGTGGACTGGGTATAATCCAATTGAGGTTAATATCAGGAATTTAAACAGCCTAAACTATGAGATCATTCTACAATGAAGGGGAAAAAAGCAAACACTACATTGCATAGTGGCAGATGCATTTTTAGTTGCTTATCAATTAAGGAGTTAAGACTGGATTGAAAGATCTGACTTTACCTAAATAATCAAAGTTATTAGTTCATAACCAGAGGCATAGTTGTGAATTTGGAGCACAATCAGGAGCATCAGTCAAGCATAACAGAAACAGTTCTGCTCACATATGTTCTATTCTAAAATGGAACATCCATAACAGTTCAGTGGAGCTCAAAATTACAGCTGAGAAGTGATCAGTTAACCACCCTGAAAAACTGTGTATGGGAAATAGACTGAAAAATTAGTTTCTTAACATTGACATGTTGCTACATTATGATCATGGAAAGATATAGAGAACATTCTTCTCGGAATAGTGTATGTAAGTATAAATATATATTAAACATTAAGGAATATTTTAAAAGTTAGAAAAAAGTATATATTTTTAAGATCATGATTCTTCAAACAAATTCTAAAACGTGTGCTAGGAAGATAAACTAAGAAAGTGCTTAGTGTCTCACTTACCATTATGATAGGTACCGAGGGCAAGCAAGGTAATCTAAGAATTGGTTCCATTATTACAAGGAAAAATAATTCATATATGTTTACATTTGAATGACTTGTTTATTAATTTTCCAAAAAATAAAATGATTAGATGTTCATATTAGCATAGAAACAGTTATGTGCGGGAAGAGAAGCTGTGCCGTGTGATCTCACACTTACACTTTTTGTTTTCCAGCGGCAGGCATCAAAGTGGCAATGCTCTGTGGTGCCGCAGCTGGCTGGGCGCTCAGGTCAATCGGCAGGTACACCATCTGCAGGGAAAGCAGCTGGGAGAAGAAACGCAGACCGAAGTCCTCAAACTTTTGAGATTGTCAATCAGCGAGGACAAAAGTACCTCCATGAAGCAAATTCACACAGAAGAGAGGCAGTGCGGTACATTGGTCAGGAATACAGACTGTAGATGAAAGTGTCTGGGTTCACTTCCTAGACAAACCATTTACTTTGTTACTAGGAATAAGCTGATTAACTTATTTGTGCTCTAGGTTCCCATTTATAAATTGAGGATCATAATAGTACCTGATTCATGGGGCTGTTGTAAGAATCAAATATCGGTTAACAGATAAAATGTTCTAAGAATAGGCTTGGCATATTGTAAGTATTATATAGATATCCATGTATTATTATTATTATTATTACATTAAAATACACAGCTCCAAACAGCTAACACACTGCTGTAAACAGAAACACAGAAACGGCTCACTCACAGCGTACAGGCTCAGACTGTGACGCGAGTTATATTCTGAACTTGGCCTGGGCTCCCCACCCTTCTAGCTCAGAGGAGCTGGATCCCAGAGCAGAGGTCTTTGCGCTATTGATAGAAGTGCCAGGAGAAAAGTTTCTGAATACCAGTGCCTGTGGCCTTGGCAAATATTCTTTTTATTAGATTATCAATTCCTGTCCATCTTTAACGTCTCAGGTTAAATGTCACCTTCTAATTGAGGTCTACTTTGAGCCCTACTGTATGGTTGTTCTCCTTTCCTCGGCTCCAGATTCAATCTTTCCCCCCAAATCCCTTGTTCATCTAGTGAACGGCATTTGGATGTGCTCAATGCTAAAAGTCTGTCATTACATCTACTCCAATTTAATCCAACACCTTATGCTGGCGTCTACATTTTTCATTTTCCATATTTGTAGCTAGTTTCTGCAACAGTGAGAAACCTGACTTTTACTATCCTCAGTACATTTTCATTTGCTCAAATCCAGAGTGTATAGATATTAGCTCAATAATTGCTACTCGGTATCACTAAAAAAGTCAAAGCTTTTGGCTAGAATTCAATATTGATTTACAGTTGGATTTTTTGGGTAAACCTTAATTTGCATATAGTGAAACGTGAATATTTTAGGGACACAATTTAATATGTTTTTTAACAAATATATACATTCACTTAACCACAGCCCCATTAACATATATGTTCTTACCCTCAAAAAGTTTTCTCATGTTTTCTTATTCAGTTCCTCCACACAGCCAACCAACAATCTTTTTTAATTTTCATGATTATGTTTTTTCTGTTCCAGAACCACAGGTAAATGGAATCATATGGTATGTGCTCTTCTGGGTCTGCGTTCTGTCACTCGGCATTATGTTCAACAGACACATCATTTAACATGCTATTTCAACGGCTGCCTTGTTCACAGAGTATGTGCAGAAGACAGTGGAAAACCATGTTTTGCATCCATCTTGGAGAAGCTGCATTATAAAAGTATCCCCCAAGGCAGACAGTGCTTCTGCTGGCTTAACTGCCCCTTTTCGCCTTTGAACTATGTCTACAAATCTTCCTCACGGCAGTTTAGCATCCTTGGCATCTCTTCTATATTTAGCACATATGTTTGTTAATATGGCTCTAGGCTATTTGTGTTGCTAATGACAAGCCTTTGTATTCTTTTTTTTTTTTTAACCTCATGCAAGGATACATTCATTGACTTTAGAAAGAAAGTAAGGGAGGGAGAGAAAGATTGAAAGAGAGAGAATGGTGTGCCCTGATAGTGAATCAAAGCCTCTACAGTTCCGCATATGTGACAATGCTCCGAACAACTGAGCTACATGGACAGGCAAAGCCTTCCTATTCTAAGGATATCTTATAGCTGTAGAGAATGAAATCATTTTCTATAAAGACTAGTAATAACATAGACACAGTGAAGTAGCATGCAGTAATATAATGAAATGCACCTAATATTATTGCAAAATATGAATTTTAGGCAATGCTTTATGTTTAAGGATATGAAAATATAAGTCAGTCTTTAAGGATACAGACAATTAAAAATTAGGAAAATGAATTAATTTTATATATTTAATCTATGAGAAGAAGTGTATAGAATGAAAAAGCAACACTGGAAAGCTTTAAGTATTTGACAGAGAAAATGATAATTTAATATAAGCACTTATTAAAATTAATGAAGACTTTTAAATAAAAGCAATATTTGAGAACCTGAAAGAAGTATATAAAATGTGGTATTTAAATGTGTCTGTCTTTGTGGTTCAGAATCAGAAGTCCTTACAGATAGCAAATAATTTTGAAGTAATTACTTTTCCATTTTATAAATCATTCTCACCAATATATCCAGTTCAAATGAAATGTTTTCTGACTGTACCTATTTCGTCTGTCAGTAAATATGAAGATAATAGAAATATATTAACAAACAAAAGAGAACTGCCGCCTTCATAATATTAATGCTGCTCTAAGGTTTGAGGCTGTAAGATTCAAAATATTAGGCTGAGTGTCTTATTTCAAGCTGGGACATTCTTTGTGTTTCAAAATTCATAGGGATGATTTAAAATGACATATTAGAACAAGTTAAGACTACCAATCATAATTGCTAAAATCTGTGAAGATAATTGATTATACAAAACCCTCTATGCTCATTTTGAAATTGGTAGTATGGTTTTTCACCTTTCAAACAATTTATTTTCAAAATTACCCCTTTCTTTGATTTACAGCCTATAGGAGACTGCATCCAGACAAATTAGTAATATTGCTTATTATATTACTAATTTTTCCACTCTATGGGCCTGCTTCTTATAAACTTCAGCATTTTCATATGCAGAATGTTTCAATATTCCACCGTTTATTTCTACATTTTAAACACAAATGGAAATCATTTACAGGTAAACACAGGTGGTATAATTATAATTCTTTTTTTTTAAAGATTTTATTTATTTATTTTTAGACAGAAGGGAAGGGAGGGAGAAAGAGAGGGAGAGAAACATCAATGCGTGGTTGCCTCTCACATGGCCCCCACTGGGGACCCGGCCTGCAACCCAGGCATGTGCCCTGACTGGGAATCGAACCGGCGACCCTTTTGTTCGCAGCCCGTGCTCAATCTACTGAGCTACACCAGCCAGGGCAATTATAATGATTTCTTAAATAATGTTAAGATGCACAAACCCTTCTGTCTGGAGTGCATGTCCACAGCTCTCAGATCTAGCAAGCTTTGACACAGCAGTTCTCAAACTGTTTAGGCCCCCTAAAGACCTTTGAACTGTGAGCCATCCATTCCTGATAAGACAAGGACCTTGCATCAGAAGGCTAACCTACCACACAACCAAACACATGGTTTAGTTGCTCTTCCTTATTTTTTACAGCATGACTTTTTTCATGTAGGAAATAGTGCCTTAATTCACAGACTGGCACAAGCTCCTGCACTTATTGCAGAGCGCCTTTTGAATAGCATTTCTCTAAACCAGGGTCCGGCAACCTTTCTGTGAAGCGTCCGGTAGTGAGCATCTTAGATCTGTGGGCAATTCAGTTTCTGCTGCACACACTCAACTCTGCTGTGTGGCATAGGAACAGTCATAGACGACACGTAAGCGACTATGTCTGGCTGCATTCCATTAAAACTGTATTTTATGGATAATAACATTGGAATATCATAAAATTTCACATGTCAAGGAATGTTATTCTCACCATTTAAACATATAAAAATGCCTAGCTTGTGTGCCACAGAAAAATAGTTTGCTAACTCCTGCTCTAAATCATCCTCCAACTAACAATTAAATTGACACTTATAAAACTTTTTCTAACTTAAACTTAAGAAAATGTAGTATTTCCTACATTTTCTTTTAAATTCATGTACACCTATAGAGGTTTATTACTTTCCACTTCTGTGATGATCGTTTTTTTCTTCAAAAGATTGAAATCACCTGTCTAAGGTTCTTCATCTAGTAAATATGTCTGGGATTTGAACCCAAGCGTCTTGGAACAGAGAATGTGTTATTAGTCACCATAGCAAATGTCAATTCTTAAAGCTTCTATCTGTTATATAGAACAAAGTTGGGGCTGAGGAATAGAACTTGATAGTTAGAGAAGGCAGTATATTTTTGTGGTTCAGTGAGTTTCATTTAGGACATTAGTGTGTCGAGTGGCTTTGCTGGACTCCGAACAAGTTATTTAGTTTTTTGAGTTTCTGCTTCATCTGGAAATTTAAAGGCTATGATTAGATGTTCTCTAAGTATCTTTAATTTCTTCCACTTGTTTGATTCTGGGATATCAGGGCACTATAGAAACAGGATGGCTTTTATATAGGGTAGGGCAAAAGTAGGTTTACAGATGTAAGTGTACAAACCGGTTTATTCATATATTATTGTACTATTTCCCATGCACCAAACTGTAGACCTACTTTTGTTCTACACTGTATTGAGCATCCAAAATATACAGATTTGTATATTGAAAGGACAAGAAGAGAATGTTAAAGAAGTTACACAATCAAAACAACATTTTTAATGGTTTGTTAACCGATGCGAGTACTGGAGATAATTCAGTAAACACATTAGTACGTGTTACACTGATTTTACCATCAAATTAATGAAGCTGGGGTCTGGCCAGTGCTGGATTATAGCATTTATAGGTAATGCCTCTGAAAATTTGGCCTCTGTAAACATCCACGCTCCAACCTCAGCACCTCCTGACGAAGCCTGAAATCATGGGATGCTCTACTCAAGATAATCTGCAGCATGAAAAGCCCAGAACAACAAATTCCGGCTTTGCTAGATCTCTGACGCCAGCTTTTCTCACTTTGATTTACATTATTGTCAATCATGCTACGCTATCAGAATTCTCTTTGGAATCTTGAAGTCCATTTACCACATCTTGACTAATATTTCTGTAATTTCTGGCCAAACATACAAAAAGCCCCCTTGGTTTCTCTCTCTCATGCATGTTACTCAGGGAATGCCTATTTATCTAATTCAAGTTCCCCACTAGCTTGCTTGGAAATTTGTCTACTGGGATTCTCTCTGTTCCTTGGTTTAATAGTCACCTGGGATATCAAAACATTCAAAGTGAACCTAACAATAGATCAATCCTGAATTGGCTGTGCAGGAAGAAGAGAGGCCGCTAAAATTCCCAGCTACATTAATCTTTGAGATGGGAGATAAAATTGACTTCTTTCTTGTCCTCCAAGAAACACTAACCTAGATTACTAGGCTATTTAGAAAATATTCTATTTTTTATTCGCTCCTCTTATGCCATATACTGCTTTCCTGGGCTTGGAAACATTTCCTCCTGATGTTAATATTTGGTTAAACCTTCACTACTCCATTTGCTGCAGACCAGACAAATCATTGGAATGATATTATATGATTCTGTCTCTCTAGTAGGTAAAGTGCATGGATTACCAGAAATATAAAATAAAATACTGAACATCTGGTTAAATTTGGGTTTCAGAAAAATAACAATTTTTTAATGTTCAGTATTCCCCATGAAATATAGGAGATATATTAAAATATTATTTATTGTTTATCTGAAATTCAAATTTTACTGTGTTTTTTAATTCTATATGACAACTCTAATAGGTGGTATATAAGACATATTATGAACTGAAATACATTTTTGAATAAAAAATCAATTATGTGTATGTGTGCATATGTGTGTATATTTTCAGAGTTAGTTGGATACCATTTTTGTTTCCCATTCCCAAATGATAGGTAGGGCCAGTGGGTCCCATGGATCTATACCTGCTGTCAGACTTTCTTAATTATAAAATGAGTTCCTTAGCCTAAGGCAATATTATGTGGAACACCACATTAATAAATTAACCCTCAAATATTGATGCTGATAGAAGTCCTGTGAGTAAGAAAAGTAAATCCACACTCAGAATACATATTAATCCTGATAAGGATGAATTATTGTTCTTTCTAAGATCATGTGAATATTAGGGAGTCAACTCAATATTAAGTGGCTGGTTGGCCTCCATGACAAGAATATAACTGGGGCCTCAGAGCCATGAGTGCCCACTGTTGACAGATTGCAGTTTGAACATTTCTAGTAGCCATATCAGCTTTAGTGCGAAAGAGAAATTGTTTTGTTCTGTGTAGAGTCTTTGTGTCTGCCACCATGGCTACTGCTTTTATGTTTAACCACTGGAGTGGTAGAGGGAAGAGGCTAGTTGATATCACCCGCACATCATCTTTACCACCTGGTTATTGAATGCCACTGTGTAGAGGATGCTCTTTGGGGTGCTACAAAGATCCTCATCTTGTGTGCTCACTCCTATAGTTACAGTTGCATACCTTTTCCCAGACATCCTTGTCTATGGACTTCTAATCTCTATCATATCAAGTCCCTGATCAAAGTATTAATTATTACCAAGGGGTTTATGTGTTATGTTCTTGCTTCAGGTCACTTACACACAGATGGTTGGTCAGATGCATAATCCAAACCTCTGCCCCAGGGTAATTTCTCTTAGAACTGTCTTTCCAAGAAAGTCTGAAAGGGAATATAGTAAAACAGCAGTCTATTTTTTGGCTTACAAAATATACTGAATTAACCAATTAATTCAATAAGCATAGCCCCCCTTTGTTGATTATCTGTAAGATTGTACATTTGCGGTTATAAGTGTCAGCGAGGGAGAAGCATTAGACAAACAGATGTGAGATTCTTGGGAGGTTGAGGCTGGAATTAAACTCCCAGGCATCCTGGTTCTGCACGTGTGTGGAGCATATGGCTCTTGTAGCCTGACCGCAGCCTTCGAGAGAATCACACATGCTGGTTATTGAAACCAAACACACTGAAACCAGGTGGGGCGAACGTGGAAAGGGTAAAATGAATCTGAGAGGGGTCAGAGTAGAGAACTCACAGTGTCTGCATATTTTTGTAACCCTGTTATTCTTTAACATTTGTTCAGCAACTCATCAACACAAATTTCAATGTTTTCTATCCATTTAGCTAAGCAAATTGGAGAAAAATGACTGAACTATCTTGATAGATACCATTAAAACTTAATGGTCTCAAAACTCACCTGGATCTTCATTTTGACTGTTCTTGGTCAACAGTCACATAATAAACATACAAAATCTACAACCATTATTGTAACTCCCGTTTCCGTCATTCCCTTGTGAGACAATTTAAAGCTAAGGTAGCCATGGGTGTTTTTCTCAGGTTGCTCTTCCCAAGCTTAAAAGTTATTTCTATCTGTGACTTTGCTCACTACCTTTCCTCTGGTCTCAGATGATGAGGTATTCCTCCTGCTCAGAATAACCCCTCTAATTATACCCCTCCCATTTTTTATCCATTAGTCAGACATTCTCTAGCTCTCTTCTCCTCTATTTTCTTACCCAAATTATGAATATATATTTTTATTAAGAAAAAATCTCAGACTCTGCCAGCATTCTAGTGACTGTCTAATATTCCTATATATGTTTACATTAAAACTTGTCCAGGAGAGTCCTAAAGAATCATTGTGTCCATTCTCACTCCTCAATCTGTTGTAGTCTGAGTTACTTCTCTTTCAGGTGCAGAAGCTACCATGGCTAAGTCCTCAGTGATTTATTAGGCAAAACAAAGAACATATTTCAGTGGCTGTCTACTTAGGTATTTACTCTCCTTCCCTGACTGCTTAGAAAATGTATTTTTCAGGCCTTTTCTTTCCCTGCCAGAGTGATACTACAAATTATTTCCTTGTAATGCCATTTACTATATACGTGTACATCTTAAACACAGTTGCTATCTGTACTTCAGACTCGTAGGTTTTAGGTTAACATAGCCAAATTTGTCTGTATGCATCTACTTTACACTCATAGCTAAACACAAAGCTATTCAAAATTGAAACCATAATCTCTCTGTCTAGTTGTCTTTCCTAGGAACCAAAAGGTCATCCTCGACTCCTCTTTCTAATTCCACTACCCACATTCAGTTTCTATAGCTACACTCAATGAACCATCAAGACCTGTTGGGTTTATCTCTAATGTATTTCTCATACCTCTCTTAACTTATCCATTTCTTTTCTTATTCAAATTATTACAGCAGCCGATAGTTCATTTCTAAGTTTGTAGTTCCATCGTGTTAAAGTGCTTTTTCTATGGCTTTTCTTTAAACCGTGCTGTCTTTGTTTCACTTCCTTGAGTGCAAATAGTTTACATGGAGGGTGATCCCAGGAAGCACCATTATGAAGAGCAGTGAGATAAGAGATGGAGGGAGTTAAAAAATGATGTATTATTAATAAACAGATTATCACCTTGAGAAACTGAGGCTTAATCCTGTTGAGAACCCTCTAAAAATTGTATAATATACTTCAGAATTACTCTTCTGCGGAATAAGAAAGCTGGAAAGTGTATTCATCAATTCCCATCTCACACAGGTTGAGTATGACTTACGTGGGGAGTTAAATTCCTGGCATTTCCATCTGCCCCTGTGAAGGCTGAATACAGTCCTACAGCCAGAAAAAGCTGTCCAACAGAGAGAAGCAGGTGCTTGAGGTAGGAAACCATTAGTGAGTATGGGAACTGTAACTGAAGCCACAGGTGACCTCCAGTTTGGACCAGGGGCATGGGGCTGAGGCAGTGGTAGAGTCAACCTCATTGCCAACATTATTTTCTATTTCAGACTCTTCAGCATCTTACTATTACATAAAAGATGAGGACTTCCACAAATTTCTCTAAGATGTGACACGTCAGTTCTTATCACTCCTAGCCTCATATATTTTATTCCAGCCACAATCAAGTTGCTCACAGATATTAAACACAGAGGTCTGTTGGTTGTACATACTAAACACGCATTTCTATGTTGTCCCAAACTCATTCTCAGCTTTTACCTGACTAATAATCACTGTTCATAAAATAGGAAAAGAGTTGCTTGCTCCAGGATTTCCAACTGGAGACTCTCCTAGTTAGATAGGTACTGTTCCCCACCCCCCGAATACCATTAGTACAGTCATGTAATATGTTTCCCTTTACATATCTATTATTGTAAATTCATCTCTTTCTTCTACTTAACTTTAAGCTTTTTGAGGAAATAAAGTCTGTATCTATCCTATTTATTAATTTTTTTGCCACTCCAGTATATTACTAAGTGTCAGACATAGCAAATTGTCCACAGTTGCTGAATAAAACATTAAGTTCTTGCTGTCTCATATGTAGAGGAGTAATTCAGTCTGAGCAAGTCACTTTTTACATCACAATGGATCATAACTCAAAGGTATATTAATGTCCAGTGTAAAAATTTTAGTGGTTTTAGTTCCACTATGTCGAAACATCTCTTCTACATTCAGTCTTAAAATATGCATTGTATAAACATTTTAAGTGTGCACCTAAGATATAGGAGTAAATCAATGCTACTTTAGCTGTCGTTAAAAAAGCAGGTTTCTGCACTATGCATTGGCCCACTCTTAAGAGACACTAGAAGACGAAATGTAGAATCTGAATACCTGTGACACATTACCATTAATTTTCTTGAAATTGAAGAGAATTCTGTCAGCTTAATTTCCTAGATATCTATTCTGCTGAATTTTTTTCTAAAAGCTCCTTCTGAGTGAAGAGCTTTATTTTTTGTGTATGATGGATATGCAAATATTAAATTTAACTCATATTTTAAGAAAAGTCTATTCTTCTTTGAGTTGAATCACTATGAAAGACCAATACTGCACTTCCATAGTAATCTACTAAATAATAATTCTATCATCTTAATGCCTCAATGCAATTTCAGTGAAGACTCATAGATGCTAAACCAATAAAAATGCATATTGCCAAATTATTAGAGATCGATATATATTTGAAATATATATTAGTTATTATAAAGAAGTGTGGTGAAGTAAGATAACCTAAGAATATAACAGTGGAGTGGCTAAAAGCTTTTTGTATAAGATGTAATCTGGACAGGTAGAACATATATTGATAACATATGATGGGAAGAAAGTGGCTCTTTCGTATTTATTTCTCTTGCCAGCTAGTAAAAAAGATGTTTCTTGAATTAGTTGAATCTCTAGTCCTTTTTTTTTTTTCTGTTGAGATCTGACAGATGGGAGCTCAGCAGCAGCCACACAGAATGTTGCTGAATGTGATGTGTGTACAAATCAGATGATACCTTTTTCCCTGGGATGCTCATTTAGCTCTCCGCTGAAACTTTGACCCACTTCATCCAATACGTCCTCGCAACAACACTGCAAGGCATTTGTGGAATTTTCTGTGAACTGAAATTGGCTACGCACCATAGTGATTTTTTCTGGATCTCTTTATTAAATATAACTAGAAAACACATTTTTCCCACATAAATATTAGATTTTTTATGTAATATGGGTGTTTATTTATTCTTTAAACATTTTCACTTAAAAAACCTGATTCTATAAAGCATTTTGGCTGTGAATTTGATGATATAAATACAAACTCAGTTCAGTTTAAAAAATACTCAAAATTTGCTGGCGAAGTCATCTTATGTAGACTTTTAAAATTGTAGTAGTCATTAATATTTATCTATTTAAACTCATTAACAAAGAAAGAGTGACTTTGAAAGGCATTGAAATGGTTGTTTGCAATAGAACTTGAGTAGTAATCACTAATTTTTCTTCTAACTTTTACTAAAACAGAAACAGGGAAACAAAATGACACGCCAACAAAAGGCAGATAGCACTGAAATCACGACTGAAAGCGTTATGCCAGATTGACAGTGATTTTCAAGCAGTCAGATTGGATTTACAAAGCTTAACCAGGGTTAACCAATTATGGCTTCACATCATCAAAAAGAAAGCCTGAAAAAGATATCTAGTTTTTGTGTGTGCCTTTCTAGAATGCCCTCTGACTCACTGATTGAGACTTGCCGCAAGCAGACACGGAGCAGCAGTACCGCTCCACCTTCCCGTGCTGCCCTGTCCCACAGAAGCAGCGGTGCGCTTCCTCACCATTTGTCCTCTCCGCCACCCTTATAAATTCAGGTCACAGAAAGGAATGCCAGAAAATTCTGGCAAATTATAAAGTCACATAGTTTTCTGCAGTTAAGGAGATGGGGTGCAAAAAAAATTGTCCCTTCAGAAAAAAGTCAGGAAATCATAATCAGGGAAATAATAATAAAACATTATTCCATTAAATAATATTACTATTGCCCCCAATATATAGATTGAAATGTCAAAGATTAGAAAGAATACATAAATTTCCCAAGACTATACTATGATCTTAGTAAGTGTAAATGGCAGGGTTGGAATGGAATGTGAGTTTCTCATGGAGTAATTTCAGCAGGTAGAGTCTTATAAGCAAGAATAATAGATAATTAAATTAATAGTAATAAGATTAATAGTTAATTAGTGCTTATTCTATGTCAAGCACTATGCTAGATTTTTTTCTTTTTTTGTAATAGTTTTTTGGAATCTAATTTATATGTCATACAGTCACTCAAGTGCAGGACTCAATGGTTTTTGGTATATTCAGAGTTATGTTACCATCACCACAATTAACTTTAGACATATTCATCACTCCAAAAAGAAACTCTCTACCTTTTTGCTATAATCCCTTCCTAATCCCATTTTTTTCTCCACCTATTCTACTTTCTTTTTACATTTAAAATAAAAATAGTATATATTTAAGGTATACAACACGATGATTTGATATACATGGTGACATCATTACCACAAGTAAGCTAATGAACGTACCACAGAGTTACTGTTGCTTTTTCATGATGACAGCACTTAAAATCTACTCTCCGCACGTTTCCAGTGTTCAATACGATATTATTAACTACAGTCATCACATTCTACATTAGATCTCTAGTCCTATCCAACAGAACTGAAATTTTGTACCTTGATCATCTCTCTGCCCCTGGTAACCACCATTCCACACTCTGATTCTGTGTATTTGACTTTTTAAAAGATTTCACACAAAAGTTATATCATGAAACTGTCTTTCTTTTGTGCATGGCTTATTTCACTTACCATAGAACTATCAAGACCCACATTGCTGTAAGCTATGTTTTGTTTATTTATCATGCCTGAATAATACAACATTTCATTATGCATACATATATATTTTTGGTATCCTCTTAAAAATTTCCTTTAGATATATACCCAGAAGTGAGATGGCTGGGTCATAAGGTAGTTGTATTTTTAATTTTTTAAAAATTGTATTTATTTATTTTTAGAGTGATGGGAAGGGAGCGAAACAGAGAGAGAAGTATAAATGTTTGGTTGTCTCTCATGTGGCCCCTGCTGGGGACCTGCCCCACAACTGAGGCATGTGCCCTGACTGGGAATTGAACTGGTGACCCTTTGGTTCGTAGCCTGCACTCAATTCACTGAGCTATGCCAGGCAGGGCTTATATTTAGTTTATTTTAAAGGAACTGGTATACACTGTTCCACAGTGGCTGAACCAATTGACATTTCCACTAACAGTGCAGAAGGATTTGCTTTTCTCTCCATCCTTACCAATACTTGTTATTTCTTGTTTTCTTGATGATAGCCTTTCTAATAAGTGTGAAATGATCCTACATTGTTGTTTTGATGTGCCTTTCCCTAATGATTATAGATATTGAACATCTTTTCATGTCTGTTTGCCATTTGTATTCTTCTGAGGAAAAATGCCTATTCAGGTCCTTTGTTAGATTCTTTACAAGAATAATCTCATTAAGTCTTCTAAATAATTGTATGAAGAATGATTATGATGCCCATTTTATCAGTTGGGTAAAAGACTGGCAAGTAAAAATTACTTGCCTTATTTTTTTAATTTTGTAAATATTTTACTTATTTATTTTTAGACAGAGGGGGAGGGAGGGAGAAAGAGAGGGAGAGAAACATCAATGTTTGGTTGCCTCTCGCAATCCCCATACCGGGTAACCTGGCCTGCAACCCAGGCGTGTGCCCTGATTGGGAATTGAACCGGTAATCCTTTGGTTAGCAGGCCAGCACTCAATCCACTGAGCCACATCAGCTGGGGTTTATTTGCCTAATTTCATACCTCTGCCCCTGACTCTGTGACAGAATTGATTCATACTCTTGTGGAAACTTTATTTAAACTAATCCAATGTGATTTTATTTCTTTAGAATTCTGAACTGTGTAACAGGGCCAGTTCATTTCTATATGTTGAGGGACTATAATGTAGCTGAAAGGCCGCATTTATTACTATACAGACATAAGAATAAGAGAGGAGCAATAGAGAAGAGTAACAGCAATGAAATGAAAGGAGAAAGAAGCAGGAATGAGAAAATGAAGCTGGATCTATTCCCAGCTGTGTTGCTGCACTTACTATAATACCAAGTTGCATTCTAGCCCCAGCTTTGCGTCTACCACCTCTGTAATTCTATATTTTATTTCAGCTAAATTTAGGTAGATTTTTATATAATAGGTATATATGTTAATATATAATAATTATGCATGTTTTATATAATAGTTATATATGTTAATAAAGCCAAACCAAAAGATAACAGTGGTTATTATTTTGAGATAGTATTTATTAATTCATATTATCTTGATTAGTCTTTATTGTATTTTCCAATATTCTACGCTAATGAAGTTAATTAAGCATTAGATTAGATAAAGAGAAATTTAACTACTTTAGCTGATAAATTCATTCAGTTATATGCTAAAATTAAGGATTTAGAAAACCTGGCTGACAGTGATAGAAAAATACTGAGCTCAAATCAGAGGTCTTTATGGCACTAGCTTTACAGAAATGTTCAAAGCATCCCTTCTAATAGTGTAGATCTAATGAAATACACTAAGATCTAAAGCAACCCTTCTTATAGTGTATCCTGGTTTTTAGGAGACACTTTAAAAATATTTGTGTGTGTATTTGTATGTATATGTGGGTACATACACATACATATGTATATTCAACTTTAATGGCAACATGTATAATTTTATGGGATACTTTTTTCTTCAATAAAAAGTCAAAAAATTTATAAGAGCCATGCAAAAAGATGATAATATTAGTGGATAATCAGAAAATTTAATGAACGGGTAGTTTTATGTGTATAAATGTCTAAATTTGAACCAAATGGTATCCAGTAAATATCAAGTGTAAAGAAGTAGATCTAATGAAATATTCTATTTTATAGTCTTGTAAATATGAACAATCAAATACAATTATTCAAATATTAATTCAGAATTCCTGCCATAATGCAATAGTCAGCCTAAATCTTGTCATTAACATAAAATATCTAATTATAAGTTTTAGTATTAACAAATTAGTAAAGAGCATGTATTTACTATATAAGTAAGGAAAATGTAATGCTTGGAATTAATATAATATGTATTTTCAAGACAGAACCATTATCTATTCTAGTTTCTATGATTCTATTACTTAGCATTTCCAGAATAAAGATATCATTTTCATTTTACATTAAGAGGCAAAATCTTAATGAATTGGTTTCAGTGGTAATCAGGAAGAGTATCTGATACATTACTCTATTTTATATATTTTTAAAGATTTTATTTATTTATTTTTTTTAGAGAGAGGGGAAAGGAAGGAGAAAGAGAGAGAAACATCAATGTGTGGTTGCTTCTCACACAGCCCCTCCTGGGGACCTGGCCCACAACCCAGGCATGTGCCCTGACTGGGAATCAAACCAGCAAGCCTTTTGTTCCCAGGCTTATGCTCAATCCACTGAGCTACACCAGCCAGGGATAATACATTATTTTAGAATTCAAGTTACATGTCATTATAATTTGCTTTTAATTTTAATAAAATTGAATAAAATGCCTTTCTTTTCTTCTTTTAACTATCCAAAAACATCTATTTCTAGTAAATCAATAATTAACACATGATTTTTTAATTTGATCTTTTTAAAACCATTACTTTATCTACTTGAATTTTGCTTCTTAATGAATAGCCATTGTGAGTTTAAAATCCTCTGCGTGAAAAATTTTCTTTATAAAAAAGAATTTAGAGGCATCCTTTTGCATGCTCTTCTCAATTAGCAATTTCAAAGTGAGATGGCATCTTTTAGTTTAACTTGTTGTAAAAATATGATGCAGGAAGATCGGATCCTGTTTTCCTTGATATAAGTCATGGCAAAATCATCAGGTCTGTCCCACATGAGCCAATTAATTTCACATGGAGAAACACACATTTCTAATCTCAGAGTAAAGCTTTATTTCTATTGACGTATTGAAAAAATCATATGCCATTAGATTCAAAGTGTAAGTGTTGCAAACACAATCTCTGAATGTCTGAAAGTGTATCGTCTATTTATTAAATTCAGTCCAATGATTCATTATTTGGCGAAGGCACACAGCTATGAATTAAGATGGGAGCTTATGAAGACTTGGGTTCTCAAGCCATCTTAGTCTGTTAGAGTTTTCATTTACCAAGATTTCTTTTAAGCCTTAACTGTTTATTTTTTTTCTTTATAGAGTAAAAAGTTCATTACTTCTACTTCTGAAAAATAAATATTTTGGTTTTACACATAGAACACAACACAGACTGTATGACAACATAAAATACCATAAACCCAAATTACTTTATTTAAGGAACATTATCAATAAATTACATTTGTTTAGTAATGTAAAATGCATTGCACAGACCCTGTCCCCTATGCATATGTAGAGATATTTTATCTCCCCAGTCATGTTCAGGAAAGATTTACCTTCTCTAGTGTTTGGAGTAATTAGTCTGGAAAAATTTAGAGAAAATAAACAAACAAACAAACGAACAAATAGTCCATGTATCAATAGTTCACATGAAGATAATTCATATATTGCTATTAAAATATATGTCAAGCTTTGACAGCTGAAATTATGCTTACTTTCTAAAATATTTATAAAAGCATACCCACAAATCTAGAAATATAAATACAAATTAAATTCAGTTTAAGACAAATAAAGAGAATAATACAGACTGGAGCAATTATAAGTACATGTTAACAGAAAAACAACAGAAGAAAGCTATAAGATATAAAGCTTGTTCTTGAAAAAACATAAAAATTTGTAAACTTCTAGTGGATCAGGAAAAAAATAAAGGTTAATTTACCAGTTCAGCAATGAAAAAGGGGAATCACAACAGGTTTTATAGACATTACCAGAACAATGAAAGGAGTTTATGAATAACTGTACATCAATCAACTTGATATGTTAAATGAAATGGATACATTCTTTGAAAGATAAAAACTACGAATTCTCTCTTAAGAAACAGATGATCTAAATAGTACTGTAGTTATTAAAGATATTGACTTCATAGTTAAAAATCTGCCAATGATCTAAGCCCCAGACCCAAATGGCTTCACAAGAGAAATATACCCAACAACAACAAAAAAATCCTAATTCCACGAAAGTATTTTTAGAAAATAAAATCAAAAGAGGAAAGAGGCATTTTTCTAACTCATTTTGAGAAGTTGGTATTACTCAGACATCAAAACTTGAAACAAACTTGACAAGAATATAAAACTATAGCCCTTATGAATATGATTAAAACATCACTAACCTCTTCCTAAATTTCTTCATTCCATTCTCTCTCTGCTTCTCTCTCTCTCAAATAAATCCTATAGGAGTAGAAATTCTTAGATTTGTTCAACCTTTGCAGATGAATTTATGTGGTATAGCCTAAAATATTTTTTTAAATGTAAGTTCATTGTCGTAAATGAAGAAATGCATTTGGCAACTTCAGGATCCATAATGTAATAAAAATATCTGCACAAGCTAATGAAATATAACTTTCTCAACCTGGAAAAAAGCATCTGATAAAAACCTAAGCCAGCATTATATTAAGTGCTCCAAGATCAGAAACAAAGCAAGGAAGTCTGCCCTCACTATTCCTTTTCAAAGTTGTGCTGGAGATGCCTGTCAATAAATCAGGAAAGAAAAAGAAATGAAAGGCAATCATTTTGAAAAGGTAAAAGTAAACTGTTTCTTTGTCCATATGTCCAAATTGTATGTGTATAAAATCTCAAAGAATCCCAAATGAGCTGCCAGATCTAGTAGGTGTGTTCAGTGAAGTAATGTGACACAAGGTCAATTTATAAAAATCACTTCTATTTCTACGTAGTAGCAATCAACAATTAGAAATTGGATTTTTAAACAGAACTACTTTAATAATATCAATACATTTAAACTATTTATTCATTATACTATCAAAATATGTGGAAGACTTTTACACTGAAAATCACAATATATTTGGTGAGAGAAATCAAGATAAACATTTATAGAGAAATAGATGTGTTTCTGAGTGAAAATTGAAAAAAAATTGCCAAATATCAATTCTCTTCTTTTAGGTGATCTATAGGTACAAAATAATCTTAAACTCCAGCAGACATTTTTATGTAGAAATTTAAAAAACTGGCTCTAAAACTTATATATATGATAACAAATGATCAAAAATGGCAAAGATAATTTTAAAAGGGAAAAGAAAATTTACACTATCTGATTGTAAGAATTATTGTAAGGCTACAAAAATCAAGATAGTGCATTATTATCAAAAGTATGAATGCATAGACCAATCAAACATAATAAAAATGCAGAAATAGGCATGCAAATATGGTCATTTGATGTTTGATAAAATTGTCGAAAAAATTATATTAAGAATATAGTCTTCTGCCTGGCTGGTGTAGCTCAGTGGATTGAGTGTGGGCTGGGAACCAGAGGGTCATGGTTCGATTCCCAGTCAGGGTACATGCCTGGGTTGCGGGCCAAGTCCCCGTGAGGGCCATGTGAGAGGCAAGCATACATTGCTGTTTCTCTCCCTCTCTGTCTCCCTCCCTTCTCCTCTCTCTAAAAATAAATAAATAAAATCTAAAGAAAAATAGAATATAGTCTTCTTAGTATATGTAGCTGAACAAACTGAATATACAAATGCAAAAAAAGCACATCTTTACCTCCATTGCATTGTATACAACATTAGTTCAAAATAGATCATAGACATAAAATTAGAAAACTTCTAATAAAAATAGGAACATAAATGTGACTTTGGGTTAGGCAGAGATTTATAATTATGTAGGACACAAAAAATAAAAACAAAAATAAAATTTTGATGAATTTCACTTGATTAAAATATTCTATCTCCTCAATGCAATATGAAGGAAATGAAATGTCAGAAACTTGGAAAAGTGAATTAAAACCACAATAAGATAGTACTAAACATCTATAGGATTGTTTCAAAAAAAAAACTTGAGAATACAAAATGTCAGCAGATATGTGGCACGGTTAGAAATTTTATATATTTCTTGTGTGGATGCAAAATAATCCACATCCACTTTAGAAACAAGTAAGATAATTTCATATTAAGGTAACATACTTAACATGTGACCCACACACTTACTCCTAGATAACTACCAAAGAGAAATGAACACATCCAAACACCTGTATGTGTATATTTATAGCACATTTATTTATAATCAATGGCTAGAAACAAATCAAATGTTTATCAGCTGGTGAATGGTTTAAAAATTGTCATGTATCCACACAATGACATACATATAACTCAATGTAAGGATGAATTACAAATTTATGCATTGCGCCAAGTGAATCAAGTCATAAGTGGCACTTTGAAACAATAAGGACAAAAATTACAGAGACAGAAATAAAACCAACAATTGCCAAGATTTTGAGGTAGGGAAATGGGCCACAAAATAAAGAAGCTTTTAGAAGTGATGAGAATATTCTATATCTTCATCATGATAATGGTGAAACTTACTATTTCAATTTGTCAAAATTGACAGCAGAATACTCCTAACATGGTGAATTTTATGTCATGGAAGCTGCAACCCAGCAATAACCACAAAGGGGCAGAGCATGGGACATTAGAAAAACACGATTCCGTAAATGGGCTCTCTTTTCTTCCATACAAGTTTGCAGGTTGGCCAATTGCCCATTGTTCTGCATTTGTCCTGAACTTCACTCTATCTCTACTGGATCTTGCAAGTTTCGAAGCCCTTCTCTCAAGCCTCATTTTTTTTTCTTTTGAAATCATGTTAATAACCAATGGTATGCCTAAAATGTATACTTGTCAGATGCTTTGATAAATACCCACTGCTAATTTGGTTGAACACAGCTTTTTCTGTTCTACCAGCCTGGTGCCTAGCTGACCATACTAGATGACATGCAGTTTTCGTCTGCCTGGGCAACTTTTTGTTTTGTGAAGCCCTGTCTATTCTACATAAGTAGTTGTATCTAGGACAGATGTCCTTTTAAATTCTGATTCATCAAAGTGCCAAATGTGACCTGTTTCTATTTTCAAGGTTATTATTAATTCTAAAGAAAAGTTATGGACTCTTTTTATCTTCTGCAGCATGCTCTGTTTCAGTGATTCTCATTCAGCAATGCACAGAAATATCATCTATCGAGTTACTTCTTAATACAGATGCAGGACTCTAAACTTAAAAAAAGCAGAAGCTATAAATAAAATCTTTGGAATTTATACATTTTAATGTCCATAAATAATTCTAATATTCATTTCTGTTCTCAGTATTATAAGTGACCAATTTTGTTCCAAGCAATCTGATATTAGTATTTACAGTGTACTACTAAACCTGGAATTTAGATTCTTTTGGTTCTAGTTAATTGTACAATGAGACTTCAAAAAGGCAGATGAGGTTACAATTAGATATATTTACATTTAGGCTGAAATATATGTAGCATGTAAAAATGTCAAATCCATTTTTCTTTACATTAATAAAGTTAACACGAATAATATGCCATGCGTTACTGAGACTGACATTTTATGCATGAAATTCTCCTTTCTATCGGATTTAAACTGTAAGCCTAGACACCTTTTTTTTTTTTTTTTTTTACATCATGCATGTGTGTGTATATATACCTGGTTAATTTAATGTATACATTTAGTTAGGTCAGTAACCCAGGTATTTGGTCAAACATGTCTGAACGTAGCTGTGAAGGTATTTTTTAGATGGGATTAATATTTAAATCAGCAGTCTTTGAGCAAAGAGATAATTCTCTATAATGTCAGTGGACCTCATACAGTCAGTTGAAAGCCTTAAAAAAAACAAAACTGATCTTTCCTGAGGAAAAGGAAATTCTACCAGCAGACTGTCTTGGGCTTTGCTTTCTTTTTTAAGTATATTTTATTGATTATGCTATTGCAGTTGTTGTAGTATTTTTCCCCTTTGCCCCCCTCCACCCAATACCCCCTTTCCCTCTAGCAATCCCACCTGCCCTGGTCAGTTCATGTCCATGGGTTATGCAGCTAAGTTCTTTGGCTTCTCCATTTCCTATACTGTTCTTAACCTCTCCCTGTCTATTTTGTTCCTACCAACTGTGCTTAATCCTTGTACCTTTCCTCCCATTCTCCCTCTTCCCCCTTCCAGCTGATAACCCTCCATATGATCTCCATACCTATGATTCTGTTCTTGTTCTAGCTGTATGCTTTGTTTGTTTCAGTTATTGTTTTTTAGATTCAGTTGTTCATAGTTGTGAGTTTGTTGCCATTTTAATGTTTTTAGTTTTGATCTTTTTTTTTAATAAGTTCCTTTGACATTTCATATAGTGAGGACTTGGTGATGATGAACTTTTTTAGCTTTATCTTGTCTGGGAAGTACTTTATCTGCCCTTGCATTCTAAATGATAGCTTTGCTGGATAAAGTAATCTAGGTTGTAGGTCCTTGCTTTTCATTACTTTGAATACTTCTTGCCAGTCCCTTCTTGTCTGCAAAGGTTCTTTTGAGAAGTCAGCTTATAGTCTTATGGGAACTCCTTTGTAAGTAACTGTCCGCTTTTCTCTTGCTGCTTGTAAGATTCTTTCTTTATCTTTAACCTTTGGCATTTTAATTATGATGTGTCTTGGTGTGGCCCTCTATGGGTCCACATTGTTTGGGACTCTCTGTGCTTCCTAGACTTGTATGTCTATTTCCTTTGGCAAATTAGGGAAGTTTTCTTTCCTTATTTTTTTTCAAATGAGTTTTCAATTTCTTGCTCTTCTTCTTCTGGCATCCCTATGATTTGGATGTTGGCACTTTTGGAGGTTCCCCAGAGTCTTACTATTCTCTCCTTGTTTTTTTGAATTCTTGTTTCTTCATTCTGTAGTGGTTGACTACTGTTTTGTTTTTTTTTTCCTCCTTATGTTCCAAATTGTTGATTTGAACTCCGGATTCCTTCCCTTCACTGTTGGTTCTCTGTGGATTATTTCTTTATTCCATTTAGTGTAGCCTTCATTTCTTCCCTTATGCTTTTGCCATACTTATTGAGTTCTCTGAGTATTCTTATCATCAGTGTTTTGAACTCTCCATCTGATAGGTTGGTTATCTCCACTTCGCTTAGTTTTTTGTTTGTTTGTTTGTTTGTTTGTTTCTTTTTTTCCTGGTGTTTTAATCCGTTCTTTCATTTGGGCCATATTTCTTTGTCTCCTCAATTTAGGAGCCTCCCTGTGCTTGTTTCTGTGTATTAGGTAGAGCTGCTTTGACTCCCTGTCTTGGCATACCTCTTGTGTTGTAAGGAGTGGAGCCTTAGGTATTTGCCAGTGTGAGCAAGCTTCTTTTGTGGCACTGTATGTGGAGGACAGTTTAGAAAGGAAACTATGTCGCTTGCTCGTCACTTGCCCCATTTCTAGTCACTTCACCCACTTCCTTTATGTGACTGGTGCCCCTCTAACTGTGGCCCTGGTGGTGGTTCACAGAATGGGTAGGTTTGTGTGCATTCTAGTACTGTGGGAGCCCTTTATTTGGACTCTCTTGAGAGACTGGCAGTTTCTTCTGCCACTCTAACCCTCACTGGTTTTTACAGCTAGAAGTTATGAGGCTTTGTTTCCCCAGCACTGGAACTCTGGGCTGCATAGTCTGGCCTGGGTATGGGATTGCTTGCTCCCCAGGTGTCCCTCCTGGTTTTTATCTGCCACATGTGAATATGGGACCACCAGTTCCACTCACCACTGCTGCTGCACCTGGCCACCACTCCCTGTGTCCTCTCTGTCCAGACTCCCCGTCTCTGCCCCTCCTTTCCATCTGGACAAATATTTTTTATTTAAATCCTTAGTTGACAGACTTCCATACAATTTGGTTTTCTGGTAATTCTTTTTTTTTTGTTTGTTTGTTTTGAGGTTAGTTTTGATCCTTCTTATGATTGTGTGAGAAAGCAAAGAATGTTTACATATACCTCCATCTTGGCAAGAAGTCCTCTGAGCTTTGCTTTTAAATGTTTACTCTTCCTTGGGTCTCTGTCCTGCTCAACTACTCCACACATTTTGGACTGGCAAGCCTCCACAATCACATGAATCAATTTCTTGAAATAAGCATCTCTCTTTCTCTCTCTGTGAATGTGTATTATATATGTGATATATATGTATGTATAAATGTGTCTGTATACATAAATAGGATGTACATACACATTCTATTCTGTTTCTCTGGAAAGCCCTAATACATGCACATGTATTTGCACAGAATCAAATCTATTTCAAAAGTATAAATGAATATAGAACTAGTAAGCTATTTTATATAAAACTTTCATTGTTGACTAATTAATAACAATTTGGTAACATTCAAATATTATTAATACCCTATGTAAAATACTGTATGCTTTGAAAGCAGTTTCAAAATATTTTATTTTTATTTATATGTATATGCTTGGGAAATTAATATAGAAGGCATTATTGATGAGGATTTCAAGCCTATATCTAAGATAAATATAAAATAAAGTTTTCAGGCTAAAACCTTCAGGCTAAAATCAAGAATGCTCTTGAGTCCTGATATTTATCACCTCTCTCTTCTAGTTTGTTTCCTAAGCTTCCTTCTCCTCCAGCTACCATCTCTCCTGGTGTCATCTAGAGCTTCATCCTTGAGTGACCTGCTTTCCTGGTCAACATACTCTTCACAGAACAGGGTGTTACATCTGTTCATTTATAGCCACAATCGCTCGCCAGAATAATTGCCAATTATGGAAGCAGCTCTTGCTTCTTGTTGTAGGTCTAATTATCCCTACTAAGATAGTGGTTATTCCTTTTCTTTCTTTCTTTTTTTTTTAATCTTCTGGTCTCCAGATTCTAGGAGCCCAAAGTGCTCTAGCAGCAGATGTAGGTTGTAACTTATTGGGATTTTTACTTGTCCCTTGAAGTGTTCTGCCTTTGGTCACCATGGCCTCTAATGCTGTAGAACTCAGAGTTCTTAGATAGGGAAGCTCAAATCTCCCAAGGACGTCATTGGGAGTGGTGGTAAGTATAGTCATTGCTATTCCAAAACTTTGCTCCAAGACCCATGAGGAAGTAGTCCACTGTACAAATCTTTGATTTAAGATATATGCTTAATGTATACTATGGTATATACAAGCTTATTCTTTCTATTTCTTTAAAGTATCTTTTCCAAGTTGGTGCTTCAGTTCTGCTTTCAGAAGACTTTAGGTTGTTCTTTCTGGCTAGAAACTCCTAGTCAGTGGGACATGTGGTCATGTGGTACAATCAACGGACCTAGTAGCCATGCACATGCTCTTGAACTTCCTCTTCTGTAAAGGGGATCTCATGATCTCACATAATCTTATGTTGCATCCTATGACATTTCATAAGCCTCGTGGTGGTGCTAATGTTGCTCTGCAGACAGGAAAAAGCAATCCAAACCTGTAATACATGTCTATTTTTAGAAGAAAACATTTCTACTTCTTTCATGTGGAAAGGACCTTTGTAGCAAAACTAAACCATCCTGCACAGTGGTTGTAATTAATACTGTTATTTACCTGAGATTTCTAAATTTAGTCTTCCTAACGCCTCCAAAATCAGGACATGAGAGCCTCTTGGTGTGCTACTAATAATACCTCTGGCTTCTTCACTTAGTTTTCAATTTCCTGTTAATTGATTTTAGCCTTTCCTTTTTTTTTTTAAGCATCTGCTGATCTTAGCAATAGCCACTCTATTTAATTGTTCTTGAAGTTACTATTTCCATCATATTTCTAAAATGCCTAACATATTACACCAACTGAATCTAACTTTAAGATCGTGGCACCTAGTAGATTTGCAAATGAATATGTTAAGTACAAATGTGTGTACGTGCATCTGGAATTCTGCAGAGGATTCACATAGAGACAATCTGATAGATGAAAATAAGACTTTTTCTAGGGAACTTTATCTTCTCTTTCTAAATTTGCTTCATTTTCTCAACTCGGGTAAAGTAGAAATTCAACTTAAACATACACATGACATTAGCAATTACGAATGTTACAGAGTATATGTTAGGTTAGAGATCATAAGAAAAGTGGAAGTATATAAGAATGAAATATGTGGGAATATACTAATATGCAAGAGTTAAAAAGAGAAGATAAATGTACACTATTATCCAAAGAAGTGTTGGCAGAGGTAGTTGGGTACTGCAAACACTCTTTCAGTTCATTTTTATTGGTATAGACATATACAGGCCTACTAACTTCACATAATTGGGAATTAAGCTCAGAACCAAAATTTGAGAGAATGTCTTTGGCAGTTCATGTCAACACAAAATAGATTTTAATAGAATTATGAATATTTGGGAGAAAGACAATTCAGAGCATTTTATGTGGGGATGACAAGGCTAAATGAATGACTGTCAAAATAATATAAACGCCCCACTGTGGAATATCCAGTTTGAAAATCCAGGATAATTTATTTCATAACTGGATAAAAATTATATTAAGATAACTCAAGCATGACTATGAAATATTGTTTTTACCTAAATTTTGCATATTATTAGGAAGGTGTTTCTATCTAATAATAATTGAAAAATAAGTATACAGCCTCTAAATTTATGTTCAAGCTGCTTGAATATTCATTTGTTTTTATGTGAGTGGAAAGGAAATGTGTTCAGAATGGCAGTTTGTCTGGGAGAATAATAATTTTTCCACTACTTTTTTTAGGTTCTTTGCTGAAATTCCCCCCTCCCACCACCCCTGTAATAAAAGACAGATTAACAGGAGAAAAACAAATAGAAATTTAATAACATGGACACCTCTTCCTGTATACATAAGAGATCTAGGAAAACTGAGTAACTTCCTGAAATGGCCAAAGTCACCACCTTAAATAACATCTCCTGCTAATGTCAAAAGAATATATGGGGGTGGGAGGAGCCAGTTATGAGAGGTTATCAGGCAAAGCACAGTAAACGTGAGTCCCTGCCTTCTCCACTATTAAATTTCTTGAGATTTATTCAGCCTCTTCTTCCTGCTACAGAGAGGGGGATACCTTAGAAATAGAGATTTTTCTTTTAAATATATTTTTTTCTTACAAAAGGGCAACTTCCACTAGTTTTCAGAGCTTTTCCTGTGTCTGCAGTTCTTAAAAATAATCAGATCAAGATAATCATGCAAAAAGGCATATTTTGGAGAGACAAAATTCTCCTCCCCTTCAAGTTCCATGTAATTATGGTACTCCTGAAGAAGACAGCAGTTAGCTTCCTTTGAGGGGACGTTTCCCAGTGGAAATTCCTACTGAACTTGAAAGTTTTCTGAGGTTGTTATCACGTACTCTGGCCTGCCCCGAGCACCATGCCAAGTGATAAGGCATAGTCAGTGCTCCCAGGTCTGGAATTGAGCATAGCTAGAAGCAGGGTTTAAATGACACCACTTGTTCTGAGATGCAAAGTAGTAAGTATCTCTGGATTTTGAAATGTTGAAATTAGATATTGAACTGTTTTCCAATTTCAAGTACTAAGATCCCATGTAACATTTATAAACATATATTAATATACTTAATCCACACAGTCCTCCCTGGATGCCCTCATGTTCTAATTGTTAAGCCCATGATTAATTTATAGAAGTCCAAATAGTGTTCTCAGCTCTTTAGGCAAGACAAATACTCTGTGCTTCTTGTTTTGTTGTTTATTTCAATAAATGGCAAATAGTCATCAAAATTCTATCATAGTCTTTTCCAAAGCTTTATATACTGTGGCACAATCCCTTAATGATTAATTTTCCTAAAAATAGCACTGGCATGACATTTTTATGCTAAAGAGTAAGTTATTCAGTGTTTGACTCAAAGGTGACTTTTATTTTATCTGAAATATGATTGACATTTGTACTTATTTATGTAGGAGAACAACCATGAAAATAGGAAATAAAGTTAGAAAGTAGATACAGGTTTCTTGTGTATAAGAAAGAAAATACATAAAATGAGTTGTTCTATGGTGCATAGAAATTGGTAGAATTGGTGCTGATTTTGATGTTATTGGGGAGAAATTTCTATTAGATTCCATTTAGTGTGGAAAATTGGACCCTGCTACAAACTCTATAGTATTCCACGCTCCAGACAGGCTTACGGACCTCTCCATCTGTCAAATATCATGCTCTTTGGTTTGGAACATATTCCTTGGTTGGGAGCATTATGTTTGAACAGATGGAGTGGCCTGTTTGTAGATAAAATTAACAATGCATTTCTTTGTATATTAGTTCGTTCTAGTTTTCATAATTTTTTCCCTGTGGTATTTAAAAGCCAAATTACGTGTGTTGTCTAAAAGAGAGAGAGTCTGAAAATGCTGAGCTCAAGCAACTGGAAATAACTGCTGGAATCATGGCCAACATTAAAGGTTTTGAAAAGTTACTTGACATGTGAAGGATATCTTTTGAACACTTTTAAAAATATTGAACAGCAAGTTTATTATGTTCTAAATCTCTAAAAATTTGTAAATTAGAATTCTAGCCTTATACAATCAATATGGTTTGATGCTTTCTATTAAAATGCCATTCTCAGGTATTGTAAACTATCATTGCTCTAAGAATATAGAGAATATAACTTTAATGGTCAGTAGAAATAAGTGGCATTTAGATACATCAAAAATGAAAATTATTTCTTCCCATGAGAAATTAATAGCCAAAAGTCATAATTATGTGTTGCTTAATTTTGTCTTCATATTTTTATTGATTTTTAAAACAATGGACTTACAGATGGACTTACAGATACACATACATTATCAATAAAATTTCAAATATTTTGTTATTCTGGTGTCTTTGTAATGCCAATTTTGTATGTTATGTAAGTATATTTCATATATGATAGCAAAATAACACATGTAGTCATAACTAATGCCTCTATTTATTTATAGTTTTTATTTTTTAAACTATTGTGAAAACTTGTATTCCATAGGAGACCATAAGTATTTTGATATAATTTCTTCCACTAGTTTTTTTTTTAAGATTTTATTTATTTATTTTTAGACAGAAGGGAAGGGAGGGAGAAAAAGAGGGAGAGAAACATCAATGTGTGGTTGCCTCTCACATGGCCCCCACTGGGGACCTAGCCTGCAACCCAGGCATGTGCCCTGACCGGGAATCAAACTGGCGACCCTTTGGTTCGCAGCCCGCGCTCAATCCACTGAGCTACCCCAGCCAGGGCTTCTTCCACTAGTTTTATATTTGCTTGGCAAATAGTTCATCATAACTATTCTATCTCACATTTACTTTCCTTTTTTTTCCAGATTATGTTTGAATTTATGTTGTTAAATTCCCATCATCCCACCTATTTTTTTCATTATTCCTGGGTCATGTTTTATATATTTCTAAAATTTATAAAAAAATTGTTGACCTTATCATGTTATTGGGATTTTTATTCCAGGAAAAAATGTGTTTTCCACTTATTTAATTTTTAAAATTAAATCTGAAGATATTTTCTATTTTATATCTCTTTTGAGTTAGAGTTTTTGAAGGATCAAGTTTACTAGAGAATTATAGCTGTTTAATATGTATTTTTAACTGATTTATTTATTGTTTAAAATTACTTTTATTTGGTTCTGGGGTTTTCTGGAGATTTTCAAGTAAGCATGTCAGGTATGAATGATTATTTTATAAATATATTTGTTGATCTTGTTTTCTCTCAATTGTTTAAAATTATCCTAGAAACTGAAAAAAGGTTGCATTGCATCTGCGATAATAATATTTTCTTCACTGGGAATGTCTTTAATATGATTATATATATATATATATATATATATATATATATACACATATATATGAATGCTTCACATACTTCTAACTGTATTAAAATAATAGTCATATACTTCTTGTAGGGCAGAAACTGGATAAACTGTTATCCATCATCCATATCCTTTTTACCTTGGTGAACTGTTCAACTGTATTCCTCAGGCCATTTGCATTAGTTAGAGTTATGTAACTACCTGCCACCTAAGTGCATTTGCATATTTGGCAGAGAGCTAGGGTGATCCAATCAGATGTATATTTACTCTTTCCTCTCTCTTTTCCTGAATGTCATCTGGATGCAGAGGATATGTTGAAGGCTGGGGAGAGCCAACTAATCAGAAGATTTATCTAAATTAAATAGAATCAATGATTCCTCAAATAATTTTGTGAAGCTGATACCATACTTGGTTTTACCATACCTTCAATTCTAACCATATAGAATAAATTGAAGAAGGAATGGTTCTTTTTGTATTAAGCAACAGATATTTGGGATCTATTTGTTAAAAAAGATTTTACACACTTAGGTTTTTGTAAAAAACTAAGAATTGACATAAAACGGATATTTTGGTGTCACTTTTTGAGGTTAGAGTTGTGATAAGTTATATTAATGATTTTTCTATCACTGAAAAACTTTTGGTATAAGACTATCTCTACTTAATTATGTTGAGTTATGTTTAATCCAGTAGAGTCCATGTGTTAACATTTTGGAAATATTTCCATATATATTCAAAATATGACATAAGATATTTTAATATTATATTTTCAAAAGATTAATAAAGAAATTACATGACTTGATTCATGGCTAGAAATCAGCTACTGAGGATGATTGCTTATTTGATTCTATTACAATGTTATATAATTGGAGACAAACTTTTATTTAAGCATTTCTATTTAAAGTATGATAGCGTTTAGAAAAATATAAAGCATAATTGTATGGATAACAAACATTCACTTATTATTTGTATATGGAATAAATAAACTTGTTATACCTTTAATACACTAATGAGCATCACCATTCAATTTGTGGTCAATACATAAAATACTGAACTAGTTTACATAACAACTTCTCAGTACATGTACATAATATCCAATAACCAGAACTGTTATAATGAAAACAAATGCCACATTGATATATTCAGAATCTGTCCAATATTTTTCATAGGCATTTGAATATCTAGCATGAAGTAAATTATTTCTCTAGAGATTATATATATTTATTTTTTAATTTGTGGCTTCTTTCAAAAGATTAGACTTTAGAGTCAATAAATAAGCAAACTTACATAATTTGCATGGACAGTTACCATTGTAGTTATGTAATAACAATTATCATCAGATGACTTATGATAAATTTATAAATAAGTCAATTAAGTATTCAATTATTCAGTAAACATGCAATAATTTACAAAAATTTTCTTTTTTTTTAAAGATTTTATTTATTTATTTTTAGAGAGAGGAGAAGGGAGGAAGAAAGAGAGGGAGAGAAACATCAATGTGTGGTTGCCTCTCACATGGCCCTCACTGGGGACCTGGCCTGCAACCCAGGCATGTGCCCCGACTGGGAATTGAACCGGGACCCCTTGGTTCCCGGCCTGTGCTCAATCCACTGAGCTACACCAGCTGGGCCCTTACAAAGATTTTCTTAATGGAGAAAGTTATGGTTCCTTTTACAAAAATATATGATATTAATCATCATTATCTTTAGTGGAAATCACATATTTAATATTTTATTTTAAAATAATCAGTATTTTAATATATTTCTACCAAACGACATATTATGAAATATACACCACAAATGCTTATGCTTGCATCCTTCATCCACTTGTCTCTATGTTTTTCATATTTCAAAATATTATTTAGCGGGTTGATTCCTTGTTGTTTAAAACAATAGACAACTTGACTTAAGCAAACTTGTCTTTTACAATTTTTTGAATGCCAAGCATCACAAAAGAGATATGAGTTTCTTATCATCATGTAATCTAGATGTTGGTCAGTCGCTCTATCCAGATACCTCTCGAAACATTGCATTGTAATCCAAAAGAATGGCAAATACCCTAGTGGAACAACTGCCTCCAATTTTTACAAACTTGCTACCGAAGGTAATTTTAGTGGCGAGAACAGAAGCAAATTTAAACTGTTTGTCAAGTGTCTCAATGAAAGAACACTTTGCTCTAAAATACTTGTGAGCAGCCAATTGATGGATCATTTTGAGAGAAGAGCCAGACAAACCAATCATCTCAGTATACATTTATAATGTCTCCTATAACAATGGTTTCCCCTAATCTAATTCAGTCTGTGCAGAAGTTAAATGCTGTAAAATTTAAAAATGTCAAACAGCCATTTTTTTTTTTGCTTTTCTTTTGTTTATTTAATTTTTTTTCAGGCAAGACATTGAACATGAGGTGCTGGGACAAGCAGAAATGCCTAGTCTACTTTTCCATATTGTTTCCTTAAAAGAGTTGGCCTTGGTGTTTTATAAAGTACTTTTGACTTTGACAATATGGAACTTTCATTTACTTAAAAAATATTTTATAACCTGAGTATATCACAAACAGCTGTGCTTGGCTCTCTCCCTATGTCTAGTCTGATACACACATGTTTGTGTATATAACTAATGACTCATGGCATGATGTCTGGAATCAAATCCAATTCTACTTCTTACGAACCATGTGACATTGGCTAAGTTAATTAAGTTCTCTATGGCTCAGTTTCCTAATCTATGAAATGAAATGATAGCAATAATTGACCAAATATTTTGAAATTTAATACCTGTAAAGCACTTACAATAGTGTCCAACATATACTTAGCATTCAATAAATGTGAGCATAAAATTTTTAAATAGCAGATTGTAGTGGATAATTTATAATGAAAAAAAATAATTTAAAAAGGCTTTTAAAGACTATTTTGAGTGTATTAGAGCAGAAACAGTTAGGCATGAGGTAGTATCCATGACTTTCTGCATTATGTTTGCTAACACTTAGTATGTCTTTACACAGTTTCGGTCCTTTGCATACATATTTTTTCTTAGGAGTTTGGTATTCTCTTCCATGCAAATGGGACAGCTATAATGCTATGTGGGAGTTGGCCTTTCTAGTAATGTCATTAAGAATTACAAGGCTTCACAATGTCTGACATTTTGACAGAGAAAATGTGTGGCCCAGGCACTGGATAAGGATATGTGGAAGCTCAGATGTGGCGCGTGCCTATGGTAAGTGAGATGGTGTAGAGCAGATATATATTATTTTGGTAATGCCACGTCCTTCGTTGGTTAAGTTTTTGTAAAAGGGACACATTTTCCAAACTTGGGTGTGAATTACACTATTCCTTGCCCTTTCTAAGAGTTAAGATGTGGACATTTTTAATAGTTTTGGCCAGTTGGGACTTTGGTGTTTTAACATAAAGCAATTGACTCAAAGAAACCAGGGGAGCCAGCTGTAACTCAGAACAATGGTCAAGTTCAATAGCACCATGAAGGTGTAGAGAGAGGCAGCAGGCCATGGTAACAAATTATTTCTGTGGACTCTCATGGTTGTATTTTCTGCTGATTGTTTTACCGGAGCCGCTTCTTCAGGCTCCTTTTGATTCTGTAATCTTTCCAACGTATCTCCAATACATTGTTTTGTTATTCCCATGCATACATAAGTAGACCAGCTAAAGTTTGTGTGTATACAAATGCCTTCAGTAATCCACGGTAACAGCCGCAGTGACAGTGATGACTGCTTTTGGAAGGGAGGACTCCTAGGGAATGGTTAGGCTTGAAGGTTAGAACAAACTAATTCAGTGCAGTGTCTTCATCATCTTTGATGGAGAAGGACAATAGAACTTTGTACAGAGAAGATAACCCATGGGAATGGTGGCAGGAAATCAAGGTCATGGGTCCTTGGTCTGTGAGGAATGTGGCCACCACAGCTCAAGCTCAGCAAAGAGCATCCTTTTTTTTTTTTTTTAATGAAGTTTTTTTTTTTTTTTAAAGATTTTATTTGTTTATTTTAGAGAGAGGGGAAGGGAGGGAGACAGAGAGGGAGAGAAACAGCAATGTGTGGTTGCCTCTCACATGGCCCTCACTGGGGACCCAGCCCGCAACCCAGGCATGTGCCCTGACGGGGAATCGAACCAGGACCCTCTGGTTCCCAGCCCGTGCTCAATCCACTGAGCTATACCAGCCAGGGCAGCAAAGACCATTCTTGATCTTTACAGGATCTTCCAGTGACAGAACGTACTTAGGAGGAAAAAGGCAAATCCCATAGCTGGCAGAGAGTACCAAAGAACTGCCATTTTGTTAGTGTTGTTATTATATTGTTGTAGACATGTTGTAAGGATTAAATTGATGATTTCACAAAAGCACCAAAAATAATGCCTAGAACATAGAGAGCTCTCAAAAAATGCTATCGATTTTTGAGAATCAAGAAGATTTTATTTCAGTGGCCCTGAATACAAGTGTGCATGCAGTCTTTGAACTTTATAGAAATAAATAATATGTTTTTTAAAAGTAGTATGGTTATCATTTAATAATTTCATTTTAATAATGTAGAAGTGGCACATGGCAATTATGTTATACATTACTCATTGTAAATGATTTACACTCTTCTTTCTACTTGGAGACTTAAAGCATGTATATCATTATTTGAGCATAAAATATTTCATATGGTTTTAGATTTCAATTCTGCTTTTAGATGAGTGTGGGCGAATGACTTTATAGTCCTAAAACTTGTAAATGCACAGTTTAAAATGTAAGTAAGAAGTAGAACATTTAAAAATAAAATTACTTAAAAATAAAATTTGATCTCACTTATGAAAACAAATTTACAAACATAAATGACTTGAAAATGAATAGTATCAGTGGGTTTGATAACATTATATTTATGTATAACTTTTTTGAAACCAATTTATATGTTAAAAATCATAAATTTTTTTATTATTTATACATGACAGAAACAAGTTAGAAATTTTGATTCATGTGGGACATAGCAGAGATACAATTTCTTAAAAATGTACTCATATTTTATCGTATTAAAAGAGCTACCTCTAGAATGTTTATGTTTAATGAAATTGAACCATAAATATACTTTAAATAATAACATAAAAGCCATTTCTTGCCCTGGCTGGTGTGGCTCAGTGGTTGAATGCCGGCCTGTGAAACAAAGGGTTGCCAGTTCGATTCCCAGTCAGGGCACATGCCTGGGTTTTGGGTCAGATCCCCAGTAAGGGGTGCATAAAAGGCAACCACATGTTGAAATTTCTCTCCCTCTCTTTATCCCTCCCTTCTCCTCTCTAAAAAATAAATAAGTGAAATATTTTTTAAAAAGCCATTTCTTGGTTGATTTTACTTTCAATTTTTTCTTTATAATGTGTTTATTTTAGTAATATTCATGGTTTATACAAAGGTTAATAGCTGCCAAAATTATGCTAAATGACTTATGCTAAGTGATTTATAAAATGTGCTATAATCAATGATCTGGAGTGACTACCATTTTTATAGATGAGAGAGGTGAGGGTCAGGGTGACTTGGTAACTTGGACAGAATCGCACGGAGATGGCAACTTTCTCTCAGCCCACACTTCAGCTCCAGTGGCACAGTTCCTCACCAACAAGCCCTACTTTTTCAAAGGTTGGGGTTGTACTTTCTTTGTTTTTAAATATGTGTCTGATTTTTACTATACTTTCAGAGTGAAATATTAATTTTCAGGTGGAGAGATATATGAAAACTTTTCATAAACCTTTCTCTTAAGAGAAAAAGTACATATTACTACTTGTCACTAATAAAGCCACATTTCACCTGGAAAATCTATAAAAGCTGGAAAACAGACAACAAACAAACAGGCTATTTAAAACCATGAGAGAGCAAAAAATATCCCCTGGCCTTACAAATTCAAGGTCACAGAGAGATGGGAACCAAATGCCATGGAGTGGACTGTCCTTGCTCTCCTCACTCTGGCAATCAGGGGCTGCCTAAGATGTGCCCAGAGGTCTAGAGACACTGCAAACCACATATACACTACGTTTCACAAAGTCAAGAAAAGTCCCAGAACCTGCTCAGTCTCCGACTAGAGCGAGGGATTAAGTCCTGCTTTTTAACTGCTGGGCAGAAGAAAATTAAATCTTTTAGGAAGATTATAATCTCATTCAGAATATGTATGTATATATGTAACCCACATATATACATACTTTACAAGCTAGATTGTTATAAAAGGGTTATAATAACGAAACATTTTAACAATCACAGAAATACTTTCTCTGAAGTTATGTAGCCACTAGAATATGTATGAATTTTCTGGTAATATTTTTCTTTGATAACTTATAGATGAATGTTGTAGAAACACTGAAAATAAGCATTTGTTTTATTTATCTTATACAACTTCAGAAGAGTATCTTAAAATCGAGTGGTATGGATACACAGTTCATTTCAAGTTAAATTCTTCTGGGAATATTTGTACATATGTTAATTTAAATCATGACAATGAACACAGGGAAAAGAATTATTTTCAGTGTAAAGATTTGACAATTTTTTGGTAACAGTTGTGTTTTCTACATCATTTTAAAAAGTGTGTCTATTATTCACAAGTGAAAATAAACAGAAATGGCAAAGTGTGAATTTAATGATTTCTATAAAAACGCATACCTAACTATAAGAATTATCATTCTTTATCTTGAGATTTCATGTGCTTTTCTCCATTTGACTTAATATGTTGCCTTTAAAAGACAAACTTCCTATCACCGCTGCTGCACATTTGAAACATAATGGCATTTGACAGTAAATACATAGGCTTATCAAATCACTTACCCCTCCATGTTTCTGCAGTCATATTGAGGGAGTCTGAATAAATCACATCTCAAAGGGGACAGCTGCTCTCAAACAGCATAACTAATGAATTGCCTTGACTGGAAGAGAGCAGGCAATGTCTTGCATTCATAATCTAAGACCACTGACAGCCCATGCTTGATCTGAATCAGTCACCATAACTAATTACATCTTAAA
>PVJI01012302.1:18685-52279 GCA_004026765.1 Micronycteris hirsuta | reverse complement strand
GGGTGGTGATGAACTTCTTGAACTTGACCTTATCTGCAAAGCACTTTCTCTGCCCTTCCATTCTAAATGAAATCTTTGCTGGGTAGAGTATTTTTGGATGTAGGTCCTTGCCTTTCATGACTTGGAACACCTCTGTCCAGCCCCTTCTTGCCTGCAAGGTCTCCTTTGAGAAATCAGCTGACAGTCTTATGGGGATTCCTTTGTAGGTAACTGTCTCCTTTTCTCTCGATGCTCCCAGGATCCTTTCCTTATCTTTGACCTTGGGTAATGTAATTATGATGTGTCTTGGTGTGTTCCTCTTTGGATCCAACTTCTTTGGAACTCTCTGAGCTTCCTGGACTTCCCGCAAGTCTATTTCCTTTGCCAGCTTCGGGAAATTCTCTATCATTATGTGTTCAAATATTTTTTCAATTCCTTGGATTTCTTCTTCTCCTTCTGGCAGTCCAATGATCCATATGTTTGGACGTTTACAGATGTCCTGGAGGTTTCTGAGCCCCTCCTCCATTTTTTGAATTCTTGTTGCTTCCTTCTTTTCTGGTTGGATGTTTTTTTCTTTCTGCTGGTCCACTCCATTGATTTGAGTCCCAGTATCCTTATCTCTATTGGTTCCCTGCAGATCTCTCCTCATTTTTTCAAGCAAGTTCGTTAATTTTTCGTCGAATTCTGAAAGCATCTTTATTACAAGGGATTTGAACTGTGCATCTGATAGGTTGGCTATCTCTTGGTCGGTTAGCTCTGGGGTTTTGATCTGTCCCTTTCTTTGGGCCATTTTTTCCCCCTCGGTGAACCTGTTACTGTAATGGGGGAGGAGCCTTGGGGATCCCCTGTGCAGGGAAACTCACAGTAGTTGTGCTGGGACCGAAGCCTCTGGGGGCAGGGCCTGAGCGCACAATGGTGCCTTCTCCGCTCTCCGCACCCACACCACCTCCTGCAAGCACTTCGGGACACTCTGCGCTGGCTCCGGGGGTCTCTCCAGGGTCGGTGGATGGGCTGCACAGCTCCAATCCCCCCGAGGGTCTCCCCAGCGAACTTTCTGTGAGGCCAGGATTTCCTCTGGCCGCGGACTCCACCCCCTCACTTGCTCTCAATCTGCGCTGTTGGGTTGCGCCCTGCTTTGTTTCCGGTTTCTCTGCACACGAATGCAGACCTGCTGAGTCCACCGGTCTCTCGGCCCTGCTGGGTCCGGATGCCCCGGCCGCAGACCGCGCTTCAGTCGGCCCCCGTCTGAGTGTGCTGCAGCCCCGCGGGGACCGCCCCTCCAACTGCTGACCTGCCGTCTGCTCACCTGCTCGCCACGGGGTCGCCGAGCGCTCTCCCTTCACTCTGCACCTTCTGGCTCACCAAACTTGATGAGTGTATCTTCTTTAATTCCTTGGTTGTCGGACTTCCTCTCAATATGCTTTTCTGTCAGATCTGGCTGTGTTTGGATGTGTAGATTTCTGATTTTTTCCCTTGTTTGGTTGTGCGAGGCGGTACGGTGCATTCACCTATGCTGCCATCTTAGGAAGTCCTGTTTTTATATATACTTTTGACCAGAATATCATGTGGGATGCGCCTATGGGTCATGCCTCAAGAGCACTGCACATCTCAGAGAAGACAGACCGTGCTGCAGCCCACCTTCCCCACCTGAACCCACGTAAGCGCCTCCCTCACTGCACGACCTCAGCTCCAAGTAATGTGTACATTTGAGTGAACACAAAGCACTCTCAATATTGACCACAAACTAGCATAAGGAGGATTAACCTCAACGATTTTTACTTTTTATATTAAAAGAAGGGTGTCAACCAAGAGTTTAAGTTGAAGCAGCTAGGAAAAAATAAATTTTAAAATGTAAAAAATCAAAATGCAATAAAAGCCATTTTACTTAAAACAATCATTACTCAGTACTCTAAAGTAGGGATTACTTTGTTTTAAGACAAATAGAATCTGGAAATTACACCTCTTAAGTAAGCTAAGCTGCCTTCGGAGCATCAAAGATTAAGTATTAGTTCTGAAAATGTGCCTCATACTGCAGATATAGGCATGGGAATTTTTTGCTCTAAGGTGATAAAACTAATGTAATCCTTTATTAAATGAGATAAAATACCTTCTGAAAATAAAAGAGTAGTTATTTTTCATAATAAAATCTGCATAATTTGAACTCTGACTCTTAAAATAAGGGAGTACACAATGACCTAGAGGAACCTTGCATATAGATTTCATTAAATTGTATATTCAAGAGCAATGGGCATATGCCCCAAAAGGAGTGATTTCATAGTGGTTCTTTGTAGCAGTCTATTTTCCTGATTTCATCAGGAATTAGAAGTCACACAATAGGTTAAATAATGGAAGTTAAATATAAAGAATGACTACTTATGATAAGAAAAAGTAACTATAAATTATAATGGAACTTTATATGGTACCCTAGGGCTCAGGATGCATACTCAGGGAAGGATTAGCTTAGAAGGGATGTGTCCAGCCCACCAGACAGCAGGTGGGGAGCAGATGATTAGCCATCAAATTCTTTCAGCTATAGGACTTACATCCCCATTTCCTTGCTGGCTGTACACCAAGGACTGATCTGTCTTTGTGGAGGCTACCCATATTTTTCTCATGCCTGCTCCCCATCTTCAAACTCAGTAGTGAGGCATCATGTCCTCCTCACATTTCAAGTCTTTCTGACTTTCCCTTCTGCCACCACTCCCTGCTATTAAAGGGCTCATGAAATTAGATGAGGCCTAACTAAATAATCCCTCAGCCTTAAATTCTACTGATTATACATCGGCAAAATCCCTTTCACCATTTAAGATAAATAATCACAAGACAACCAGCAGGAGGCAAAGGCTCCTACCACCAAATTCCACCTACCACCAAGCTTCATTTTAATCAACTCTTAATGAGGATTACTTTTAGATCACACTATTAATTAAACAACTCTTACAACTAGAAAACTGTGACTATAGACTCTTCAATATCAGTATGTTGATAATCGAGTTTACATTTGCTTGCTTGCTTGATTGAATTCCTGAAGTGGTAGTTATGAGGATTCTGAATCAGGGTCTTTAACAGCCTAATTTACCTGGGATATTATATTAATACACAATAGTTGGTGAATATCATGCATATTATCATTACTTGCTTATTCTGCATTCCAGATGCCAAGAATTGTGGGTGGATCAGTCCAGAACCCTGTGTGACCTTTCAGTCTGGTGTAAGGCAAACTTCCTGTTTGCTCCCAAGCAGTTGTGTTATTCAGTAGGATGATTATTATCTGCCAGAAAACTTATCCAACTTTATACACCAATGTCCATGGTTTAAAGGGTTGGAGCTAGCTCAGAGCTACAGAAGATGCATCAAAAACATCCTGAACTCAATACACAAGCTTTCATTCTATTAACATTTAACATACAGATACTAAGGGTCTGCTCTGGCATGTACTAGGCTTTTGGGTACTCTGATGAACAAGATAGATAATGTCTGTGCTCTCAAGAAGTTTACATTATAGTGGAGATAACAAAGAATAAACAAAGATACATATAAATAACATAAATAAGAAACTATTAGAAAGTGCTAAGTTATAGAGAGAATGTAAACAAGGCGGCATGAGAAAGAGTTAGTTGCTGGGTGTGTACTTTCGTTTGGTGGTCAGGGAAGGCTTCTAAAAATCCAAGACATTTAGGGTGACATCTGAATGACAAGAAGAAGCTGGGAAAGCAAAATTCAGATGAAAGAGCATTTAGGCATAAGGACAAGCTTGTATCAAAACTCTAAGTCAGGCATAGACCTGGCATGTTTGAGAGACAGAGAAAAAAATCAGTGTCAGAGCATAGAGGACCAAGGTGGGAGGGGTGTGAAGAAAGGGGGTTATTAGCGTGGCATGAGGTAAACGAGGTAGGCAGGGAGCAGATTTACATTGGGTGTTGTAAGCCAGGGAGGCAATGAGTTTAAATTTTACTCTGAGACTGATGAGAGCCTTTGGGATGTTTTAAGAGGGAAGTGACATGAGCCTATTACTCATTTTAAAAGATTACTCTAAATACTTTAGTGAATGGTACTGAGGGAAAATGAATGCAGGGCAAGTAATTAAGAGGCTATTAGAATAACCTAGGCAAAAGATGTCAGCAGCCTAGACAAGGGAGCTAGTATTGGAAATGAAGTGAAAATTAAGGCTATATTTTGAGATAAAGGCAACAAAACCTATTGTGGATTTGATGCTAGCTTGGAAGGAAAAGAGAAGAATTAAGAATCATTGATAAGTTTGTGCCTTGAACAACTAACTGGACATATTGTGGGGCTATTATAATGAGAAGAAAAAGAACAGGGAGCAGGTGTAGGGAGAATACCAAAAGTTCTGCTTGTCTCTGTTATGGAGATGTCAAATATACAATATATTTTTTTTTAACTTTTGAGGTGTGAAAGAGGCATTGACTGGAAATACAGGTTTTGAAGATATAGGAGGTATTGAAAGCTATGGGATTCAAAGCTAACCCAAAGTGAGAGCAAAGACAGAGAAGGGAAGGAAGGGGGTGGTGGAGGACTGAGTCCTGCAGAGACCCAGGAGAAATCAAGCCCAGGAGGCAAGCCAGCAATGGCAACTTAGATTAAGTGGCAAAAGAGACAGAAAACATGGAAAATGCAGTGTTCCAAAATCTTAAAGAAGAAACTATTCCAAGAAAAAGGCAGTCGTTTTCTGTATGAGAGACTAGTAAGAAATTGTTGGTGTCACTGAGCACAGCAGAACCAGTGGACCAAGGGGGTAAAAACCCAATGGTGAGGAAAGGGAATCCCAGACAGTCCTAAATGTTTTCAGTCAAAAGAAGGAGGCAAATGGATAGTAACTAGAGAGGACATGAGCAAGGGAGACTTTCTTTTTATACAGTTATAGCAATGATCAAGTAGAAAAAAAATTGACGAATCCCGTTCCCCCAAGTAATCTATATTCTGTTCTAAAGCTCAAGGAAAATGTAATCCTCATAGGAGGGTTAAAATTCTAGTGGTGTACGGTAATATAGAACTCTTATTTTCCAAGTCAGAAACAGTGTTTATCCTTCAATTGGTAAGTAAATATTAGCCTGTCAATGTTCAACTAAAATGGAAGGCAGACAGGATAAGCAAATGCTCAAGAAGATATACTACAAAGTAGAACTATTTCATGGCATAAAAAATATGAATAAGGTACCTAGTGAAGTCAGTGGAGAAAGACAATCTGCTGTCCATGTCAAGCTGCAGTGCCAAGCAGGGTAAGGGGTTGCTGAACTGACCTTGGCCACGTGTAGTTGTGAAACTACACAAACGGAAAAATGCTATGAACCCTCCCCTGACCGATGGAAGAATTACGTACCTCCTACTATATTGGGTCCTCTGGAGCGCACAATAAATTGTCTCACACTTTCACCTCTTTTCACACAGAAAGACATAGAGAAACGAGTAATTACAAGCATATTATGCTGTAACTATCTGTATTTCTAAAGCTTCAATTACAACATTAGCAAGCAAAGCCTAATATGCAAATATCCCTTCCTCCAGTCTTCCTATTTTATTGTTTCTCTAAATTTAATGTCACCTAAACAGGTATTCTTGGTCTATATCTTTTTAGAAGAGTATTCATATCATACAAATATACATACACATAAATTTACTCACACACATACATACATATATGTATTGTATATGTATATCTATATTTCCACAAAGAAAAAATTGGTGTCAACAAAAATAACACAGATTTCAGGTCACATTAAAGTAAAAGTCTACCTAATAAGCTGGAGCGTATTTTGTCTTATATTAAACAAAGTGTGCAGATGACAGCTAGTGGGTGGGGGAGGTGAGGGGGTGGAGGGATTGAGCCAAAAAGAAAAAGGACTCGTGGACAAGGACCACAGGGTGGTGACTGCAGCAGGGAGGGAGATATAAGGGGACTAAATGGTAACAGAAAAATATAAAGATTATATATTTAAAAAATAAAATAAAATGCCAGTCTCAGCAGCACTCATCTCAAGAGGCCAAAATAAAATTAACTTTTAGTAACAACAGTAAGTGTAACCCTGTTTCATGAAAAACTATGTGATAATTTTTTTAATTATCCCTTTTTTATACTTGGATTCTTTTGCTGCAGAGAAGATGCAGCTACAGGAATAGAGCTTCCTCTGCATCAATAGATTCACTAATGGAATCCTTTTATCCATTCAGGGAGACAGGGTTTGCCTGGTTAATCCAGGGCTCTCTGGTAGACCGGGCTGAGTTCCCATCTTCCTCTGGCAGGTCCTAGTTGTTTCTATAGACAAGTTAATTAACTGGTCTGTGCCTCCATTACTGAATCATTTAAGTTCAGTCAAAAAGATTGCCCACCTGATAGAGGTTTGCTCAGGATGAAATGAAATAATATGTGCATGTTATTTTACATAGTATCCCTCATAGAAAGCATTCAATGAATGTTAACAATAATTTTATTATTAATTTATTGATGGCTTTCTATATGAAGATGCATTTTCATTATTGTTGAGGACTCGACGTGTGTCAAGCCCTGTATTACGTGCCAGGATACAAAATAAGATTGAGAACCAGCCTGAAAGAACTCACAGGACAGACCCCTCCCAGGCTCTGACACAAACCAACCGCAACTCCAGGGTCTCTTCTGCATTACTCCTGCCCTCCTCACACTCATATATCTGCCTGAAAAATTACTCATACACAATAATTCATAATATATCATATGTGTATTCTAGATGCATGTAGCTATGTATGTGTTACTGTAATGTTAGAAAGAGATCATCATGACAGACAACCCTAGTGGAACAGGAAAGGAAAACAATAGACACAAGTCTGTCAACATGCTTTATATACTTTGACATTATGTTCTTGATAGCCAAACAAAACAAAACAAAAAATAGATGCATCGTGAAATTTTCTCTGGTGAAGAGAATCCTATCACTAAAGTGTGACAGAGAGCAAAACTCAAGAGTGCTCTCCCGGCCAGCATCTCCCTACCTCCCTGCGCGGTCACGTGGCACCAGCCCCACCCAGGATCCCTGTCATCCATGCACTGCCAGCCGCAGTAGGAGCAGCCAGGGCTCTTTTCCAAAACTATCCTATTTTAATATTAGATTTCCAAATGGGCAATAAAGAATCTTTTTAAATGCATAAATCTACATTTTTTTTGTAGAGAGGGCTTATGTATTTTTAGTTCATTTCCAATAAATTTATTTAGATTTTCATGATCAGTAACATTGGCTTGTACAAAAATATCCTACTTGGGTCACTGTCCTAGCTAAGGGACTCTGTGTGAGAGCTCTTGGATGCCTGATTTTCACAAGCATTTCCACACTTCCCAGCATTTAAATTTAAATTCAAAGCTGTTGCTGAGGGCCCCCAGTTCCTCTAGCCCAAGGCTCTGCTTTTGTCCATGCAGCTGTCTCATATTCAGTCCTTCCTTTGACCATGGTAATGTACTATCTTCAGCTGTTTTCACTTCTCATGAGTTCATACCTTCTCCTCACTAAACAGATTTCAAGGCTCTTGAAGTCAGAGTACACTGAAATGATCAATCACTTTGATTTTACTTACAAAGTCAGTGTTTTTCAGTTTGAAAGCTTTCCTATATTTAACTTAAAACGAGGACCATAATTAATGTTTGTATTAATTGTTCTGTCCCCACTGAAAAATACTGACCTCTACTTGTATATCTTTTTAGGTTATTTTTCTTTAAATTAAATTTATTGGTAAAATTAAATTACAAATTGGTTAATATTGGGTTGACCAAAAAGTTTGTTTAGCTTTTTCCATATGACCTTATTAGTGCTTATTTGTTCAACTTCATATGAAACAATTTTGTTAGATTATATTGTGACAACTGTCATATCAGTGTGCATTTTTAAAAAACTTCTCAAAATTGGTTAATTTTTGTGCACCTATTTTAACATTGAAGGTGGAAGAAGATATGCAACATTTTTGGTGTACTATGCTTTATTATTTCAAGAAGGTAAAAACATAACTGAAGTGCAAAAATAGATTTGTGCAGTGTATGGAGAAGGTGCTGTGACTGGTCGAATTTGTCAAAAGCAGTTTGTAAAGTTTCTTGGTACTATTGATATTTTGGCCAAATAATGCTTTGCTGTGGGACTGTCTTATGCACTGGAAGATGTTTAGCTGCACCCCTGGCCTCTACCCACTAGAATCCAATAACAGGAGATAGCCAATATAGTCAAAATATCCAAATCAATAAAGTTATTGGTGAAAATGAAAAATGTGTCTTTTATTTTATGGAATAAACTTAATTGACTTTTCAGCCCACTCAATAAAAGAATATAGGTTTCAGTGTACAATTTTATAATATATCATCTGAATATTGTATGTTACACATACCAGTCAAGTCAAATCTCCTTCCATTATTCTATATTTGACCCTTTACCACCTCTTCCAACACTTCTTTCCCTCTGGTAACCACCATGCCATTGTCTGTGTCTACGAGTTTTTGTTTGTCTTTTTTGTTTGTGTGTTGCTTTCAGTTTTATATCCTACATGTGAGTGAAACCATATGATTCTTGACTTTTTCTGTCAGACTTCTTTCACTTAGCATGATATTCTCAAGTTCCATCCATGTTGCCACAAATGGCATTATACCATCTTTTCTTATGGCTGAGTAATATTCCATTGTATATATGCACCACATCTTTATCCAATCATCCTCCTTAGGACACTTTGGTTGTTTCCATGCCTTGACCACCATGAATAATGCTGCAATAAACACAGGGGTGCTCATATGTTTGCAAATAAATTATTTTAAAATTCTGGCGAACCTATTAACGCAACAACAAAGAAACAAACGATCCAACTAAAAAAAAATGGGCAGAGAACCTGAACAGACACTTCTCCCAAGAAGACATACAAATGGCCAACAGATATATGGAGATTCTCAACTTCACCAGCTATTAGAGAAATGCAAATCAAAAGCAGAATGACATACAACCTCACACCCATTAAAATAGCCATTATCAACAAGACAAGTAATAACAAGTGCCGGAGAAAAAGGAAACTTTATTCACTGGTGGTGGGAATGTGAACTGGTACCTACTTGTATATCATAACAATTACGTACTCAGGCACATTATATGTACTCTGAGAGAAAATTTAATATTCTTTAAAAATACATGGATATGTAGATGGCTAAAAACTCAGCTAAAAACTTTTCAGGAAAAACATGAAAATATGTACCATTTTTTCTGTATCCACTATGTATCGAGGACATGTATTTACATATTCATTTTAAACCTTATAAAATGATTTAAATTGACTTTTTAAGCTTTTCTTTATAGATGAGAGACTATATCTTAAGTTTAGTTACACTTATATTCTCACAGCTAGTAAATAAGACAGCCAGGGTTTACATCCAGGTCGGGCTAGGTATGAAACCCAGCCTCATTCACCATGTTGACTAATGCTGTATATGAAAGATTATAAACACTGAGCATGAGTCACCCTAATTCCAAGTCTTTGCCAATATAGCAGCTAGTCACTACTATACATATTGTCATTCTTAGAAGCCGTGATGCCCAAGGTCCATGACTCCCTGGTGGACAGTTCCAGAAAACTCTATTGTTTCCCAATTCCTAAAAAGATTAGCAATAAAACAAATTAAAGAGGGAGAGGAGGATAATTGGTACCTGTAAAATAAGCAAACTTTTGCTCTGGGACTTGATCTTTCAAGATTCTTTCTTCTAAAGAGAGCAGTACTAACATTTCCAAAGAAGGTAATACATTTGCATTTAAAGAGCTATTTTGAGTTATATTAATTACTTTAAATACTTTCAGACTGGATCTACATGAAGTAAACTTTAACCAACCTGTCTTCACAAGCACTGTTATTTTTTCATTTAGAGATTAAACCTGTTAAAGTTTCCAAAACTGCTACTGAAATCATAATAAAGAATTTTTAGTATACAAATTCTTATTTTATATTTGCTAGGCATGTGGCTATTTGGAAAAGGGCCTAGAAACTCTACAATTATAATCTAGTTTGTAAATTCTGTGCTCACTTAATTATAAATCCTGATTACATTTCCTCTGCCAGATTCCTGCCTAATGTTCCCACTTGATAATGAGCTCCATAAAAGCTATCCAGTGCAAATGATTTCCTGTGATGTTTCCCCAGGTACCAATGTACTCTGACTTGAAAAGATTACTCTGAGTCTGTGCATTTGGAAGTGAGTTTTCTGAACTGTCATTCTCTGGTGTGCTACGATGAAGCTCACTCACTGGGTCACAGAAACAGAAAAGACATTCTAAGTAGAAATGCAGATGATGTATGGCCTACCTTTCCTAATGTTAAGCACTTTTTCAGAGCTTAAAGAGCATGTGCAAACCTGCACTAAATATGGCAAAATCTAGATACAGATGATAAAGATATTGATACAAGTACACAGCCCTGCAAGTTTACTTCCTTCTAGAACAATTTCCCTAGAATAAGCGAAGAGAAGAACCTAGATCATTCCTTCTTGCTGAAGATGACTAAACATCGTATCAAACAAGGATTTCTTCCTTTTCTTAGGGAAGTGTTCTCAGACACTGCCCTAGACCTTTTACTCTCAATTCAGCAGATTAAACATCATTCAACTCTTTGCTAACAAACTGAGGCATTGCTATAAGGAAATAAATACACACTGTGCAGATAAAAGGTAATGTAATATTCAAATTAAACAAAATACATTTAGTTGGACACATTTTATTCTGTATTTTATAAGAATATATTTCTTATTTCCAGAAATTTGTCTTAGGTAAGTGATCAACTTTCCTGGGCTCTGATTTCAGCTCAGTTCATTCCATAGTCCATCAAGGACACTCCAGGAAAAGAAAAAGGCAGAGAAGAGTATCACCAGGTTTTTAAGTTATGGATTTCTGATCCTGTGTAGACACGAAAGAACTCTGCTATTAGTCTTCCCAAGTCCAAAGGCCTCTTGAGTGAACACAGGACGATGGAAGGAGTAAGATGCAACTTGCCGGTTTTAAAGGATTGCTTCACTCTTTCCCTTCCTTCTGCAGTGAAAAATTGGGGGTTCTTTTCTTTTTCTCAGGTACTTTTATTTTTATAAAATTCACATTTACACAATATAATGCATTCCTTTTTATAAATTTTGTGTCAGTCCAAGCAGTAAGTTGTACCATTCCACTGAAGACGAAAAATATTAGAAGTTCTTTTCACACATTAATGAAGAGCTTTAGAGAAGACGAGCCAGACTAATGAAAATTGGAGATGAGTGAGTCACTGTAGTCACAGCATCAGTTAGCTGATTTTAATAATTAAGAGAAGAGCGAAGCACATCCTGGAAACTTTTTTCAAAACTATCACAAGTCTCCGGACTTATTTAACGTTATTTAACAGGCGTATTGGACCTCTTGCTGCCTGTGACCACAGCTAGTGCGCTCCACAGCCCCCGACCCAAGAGAGGAAGGAATCAAAGAGAAGGGACAAGATTTTAAATAAATTGAATGCCAAAACAATGATAATTTATCATTTATCACTAAACTTTTGTTCTGAAGTGTTTTTATATTCAAATAACCTTGTAATTTATTAAAAATAAAGGAAGGAACATACAAAAAAGGCAGTTAAAATTTCCCAGCAAATTTATGGTCAAACTAAGAGACATTCTCAGAATCTGATGTATATACAAATTCTGAGTGATGCTCACAAAACAACACTCAGACTATCAAAAGTCCAGTCTAATTAATATCTATTATTCTTATGTGTCTGACATCAAGGAGGTTCATATTATGTTTCAAGTATATGTGTGTGAAATGCTAATAAATAGTGTCGGGTTTTGCTCTATGGGCATATATGCTTACATAATTATAGGAGGAGAAATTGATACATTGTCATTAGAGAATGATGCGAAACCCAACTTGTATGAATGTTCACATTCATATACCCTGTGCACTAAAAGGAGGATTAAAAACTGTCCTGTCACATCTTCCCCACAGGATCTAGGTAAATAAATAGCTGTAATGGACTATAGATTTTATACTACCTTTACTCCAAACATAGAACAAAAGAGAGCTCAGCCTTAAAAGTGGTAAATGATTATGAAGCAAAAGTACAAATGAAGAAATTTCTAGAAAATAGGATTGCTAAATAAAATGGAAGGATAAATTTGAATTTCAGATAAACAGATCATTTTTCAGTATAAACATGCCCCAAATATTGCATGGGACATAGTTATACTAAAAAAAATGGTATTTATCTGAAATGTAAATTTAACTGAGAGTCCATTTTTTGTTATTTTTCTAATTTGACAGTCCGTCTAACACTGAATGAGGACTACCTTGTTGTGTCTTAAAGGGCCACCAAGAAATTACCGAATTGTACATTTGCCCAAGACTTTGCCCTGTATCATGTGTCTACATTTGAACATGTAGGTTTTATCTGCACCATCATCTGGAATCAAACTCATTTCTCTTTGAGCATCATTTGGTGTCAACTCCTAGCACCACACTTGCTGTTGTGTGATTAGGGTCCAGTTACTTAACATTTATTTTCTCAGTATTCTTACTTACAAAAATTAAGAGTTTAATATATAACTCACAAGTAGAGTGAAGTAATTGAAATATCACCTATGATGAGTTTAGCACTATACCTAAAGAGTAGTGTTAGATTTAGTAAAAGTGCAGGGATTCAGGAGAGGGCTCTGGACTGGCTGTCCTGGATTCAAAGCCTGATCACATCACACCCCGGCCACTGGGCCTCGGGCCAGTCACTGTTCCTTCTGCTGCTGCAAGTTCTGTGTTTGGAATCAGGGATAATGACAGTGCATCTTCCATAGTGTTGTGGAATTCAAAGAATTATTGCATGTAAATCCCTGATTTTGAGCTTTATAATAATTTGATGATGATAAATTCAAACATTTAATACTCGAGGATTTCAACAAATATCTGCTAATTCGTTCAATAAATGCACAATTTGTAACCTAACATTACCCAATGCATGTACATTGCATCTATAGTTGAAACTATTGGGCAAAATTTTTGCCTTTTACTTTGGATTTTATGTTAAAAATCACTTCCTGAATTCCAGGCTCTATTAGCACCAGAGTAAAAATTTGCATCTAGACAGTAGATGTGTTTACTAGAATATTTGAAATATAAAGTCAACAAACTTTTTGGCCAACCCAATATATAGTCTTACTTGGCTTAAAGTTAACACCACTGACTGTTTATAAACTGCCAGATCTTTTTAGGTGATTCTATCTCTTCCATAAATTTAATATCAGCCCTGGAGCATATGAACTGATTTGATAGAAAGATACTTCAACCCAAAGAAATAAAATACTCAATTGATGAAATTACTGGTAAAAGTAGCATCCTGGCAGAAGCATCAAATTTTACCTCTATCTAGTGTATTAAAGATGATCCCACTGCACAACTCCTGGAACAAAAACGAAAGCTCTAAAATAAAGTTGAATGAAAAGTTCAGAGCTATAATTGCATGTCTTCTACTCTCTCTACCTTTCTAAAATATTTTTTAAAGTAAAATGAAACACTTCAAAAGGTGATAACAGAGCAATAAAATCAGTCTGAAGTCTGAATTAGCAACATTTGCACAGTTGTATTAATCAGTATACACTGATTTGTGCTGCAGTAATAACCCCCAAGTCTGAGTGGTTTAATACAACAAAGGTTTACCTCTGATTCACCCACCAGTTAGTGCAAGTCAGTAAAGGCTTCTGTTCATGTGCTACTCTAGGGATCCCAGCAGGTGAAGGTTCCTCTTTGGTGTTCACAGTGGCAAAGAAATAGAGAACTTACACTTGTCCAAAAATTCACTGGCCCAGAAGTAACAAGGTCACTTCCACCCCCCACCTGTTGGCTGAAAGTCATATGATTGCATGCAACTGGAAGGGAGCTGAGAATGTCAGAAAGCACAAGGACGCTTAGTGAACAATAAATTTGCTGCTCAGAGCTAATATCCAATAGCAAGTGTAACTCACGCCATCACAGCTCTTCTGAAAAAAATGAAGTTCCTTGTAACAAAAACCTGTCCTTGCTTCACAGTATATAATCACTATTCTATCCTCCCCCCCAATGCCCCGTCAGTTGAGATAAAAAAGTGAACAAGCTTATGGTTCAGGAAATTTAATTAGTTTTTCTAACCAGTTATAGTTGAACTTGTCAGCCATGTTGATATTGAATAATTGCCTATATATCTTCTCTTTCCACACAATTTCATATCTTTTCATAACGAAAGCTCCAGGAATTTGTTGTTTCTTTTAGTACAGATGTTCCTCATTTGATCTTGTAAATGTGCTAGTGAAAAGTTGTGCGTAAATCAGATTTTTATAAATCGAATCACATTCCCATTAACTTTATCTTTTCTTCTGCCTCACAGTAGCTCTGGACAATTTATCTTTAAGTTAGTCTCAGTTTTACCGAGAAGAGTGACAGGTCAAAGGGTATTTCCCAATAGGTTGGGATAAGAATAGACCTTTCATCACCAGGACATGGACTGTTTCTTCACATTGACAAGTTATGTAAGACTCCACTTAGGGAAAAGGTGCTCAGTTATTTAAAAATAAACAGCAAACATGAAAAAAAGGAAAGACTGGCAGAGAAACAAGGTATGGGAGAAAGGAAAAGAATTTAGTTCCACTTTAAGAGCATATCACCCAATAAATATTACTTAATCTGAGAGCCAGAGACTTTTCCATAATGAAGCATGCTAATACAGAGCACTGAAATGTTTTTATCACATATAAACATTTATGGAATTAGGGTGAATCAAATAAATTAGCCACCCTATTTCATGGACTCACTTCATAAAAAAAAAAAAAATTCACATTGAAACAAAGAAAGGGAGGGCATTTTAAAAAGTGGACAGGATATTTGATAATTTTCCCAGATGTGTGTTCCTGCACTAATTTTGTTAACTACATAGTGAAAGAAACTGAGCAATACTTTATACTGAAAATTGAACACTATCCTTTTTTTTTTTGGGGTCTTTTCATTCTTTGCCTTTTTCCCCAAAATGATTTACTGCAGTCTCTAGTGGCTTGAAGAACAGCCAGTCCAGCATGAAAAAGATTTCTTTATCTGCTATGTTATTGAGTTGTTTTTTTTTTTTTTTTGTAACTCAGCTTTATTCCACTGGTCACTCACTGATCCATAGAAATCACAGACTCACAGAATTATAGGGCAGAGAAGGACATTAAAAGGCCACTAATCCTCTTTTGTGTGTTCTGCGCCATATTCTACCAAAGTAAGAGGAAATGCCAGTTGAAGAAAAGATCAGAGGATGAGCAGCACAGAGGACAAATGCCTTGATGGGAAGAGGGCACAGCCAAGAAAATACTGAATTTCTGTGGCAAAATTAAAAGAACTAGTAAGGCTATGTGTGTTAAATGTATGCTTGAGAATAGTAGTGCTTTGTCAGAATCAACACCCATTTTTAGAAGTTGTATAAACATAAAAGGAGAGATTAAGAAACAGAGGTATATTTACAAATCAGGAAAAACCAGGATTAAATTACCAATAATTAAATTATTTAGTTAAGACCATAGATTAGAGAAAAATTGGGGGAGCTAAGCAGAGGAGATGGCTGATTTACCAAAAAATGAGGAACTGAGGGTGTCGCTTACAGCCTAAGAAGTTTCCTCAGACTCAAGACAATGCCTAGAGAGCCTCTGGACTTGTAATTTGCTACTTAGTTTAAGATACATAAAATTAAACATGTGCAGAAACAAATACAGACAGTAAATGCATATTAAACATATGGGGAAAGCTGCCCATGGGGAAAAGAGAAAGAGAGTGGGCTCTGAGGATAAAAAGCAACCAATCCACTAAACTAATCAGAACGGGACCTCCCTCCGAGTCCTGCAGTATTGGGAGGACTCAGATATCCTGGTGGCTTTTTATGGCTGAACTGAGCAGGTCTGCACAATTACCTGCTACAATAGTGGCCACAAATCCCAACCACAAGGGAGTTTGCTGGGCAATAGAGTGGTCAAGGGCCCTGAACATGTTAGAGGGCCAGAAGACCTGAGGCAGGACATCGGAGGCATCAGATACAGGCTCTTATGAGTCAGTATAGCCATTTCTTTGGAATATTTTCCCAGGAACAGAGCTGCTGGGTCAATGGGTATTTAAAAACTGCATTTTACTAAGTGGGGCCACATTGCTTCCCTGAATGCCTATACCATTCCACAGTCCCACCCGCAGTATATAAAGAAAAGTTCCTGTATTCCGATACCATTGGTAAGAATTGGTATGATCCAGTTTCTCCCTTTTGCCTACATAATAAACATAAAGTACATTCTATCATTATTTCAATTTTATTTACCTGAGTATTAATAAATTAGAGCATCTGTTCATAGGCACGTTAGAATTTTGATTTATTCTCTATAAATTGCCTATCTGTAACCTTTGCCAATTTTTCTATTGTCCTTTTTTGTTAGTTGCTCCCTTCGGTTTCTTTGTATTATATATCAGTGCTTCTCAAACTATCTGTTGTAAAGGAACCCTTTGATAACTTTGAACTTACAAATCACACACCAATAATTTTATAAAATAACATATAAATGAACTATTAAAATAAAATTTAACTGATGTACAAAATACAAATATATTTTTATTATTAAAGTCAACATTTCAATAAATACAATCAAAACAAACAGGGAAAAATTGGCTGAAAGTAATCGTATAGGCAATTAGTGTAAAGGACCACTACGATACTCAAAAAAGTTTGCACTCACAATCATAGCTGTACAAAAAGTCACGAGTAAAATAGTGATCTATCCTCAATTTTAATGAATATTTTACATAATAATCTTTAAAGTTTTAATTTGACAAATGGGCTTGATTCTTGAATGTTTATCTAACCTAAGCTAGACTAATACCAGTGCTATTATAGGGTATATTTCTTAAATGATTCCTATAATTCGTTTTAATAACTCTCACAGCAGAGAAATCAGCATCATACAGATATGTTGATGAAAATGTTAAGAAGAGATTTGAAAGTAGTCCCAAATTTTAAAAACTTAGGATATTCATTTTTATCCTTTATTCAAATTAAAGCAAGTGCCATATTTATAAAATTCATCACCAACCCTTCACTGCATCCAGTCCAACAATTTATCCTACAAAGTGATGGTTCAATTTGAATTATCTTTCAGTGAAAAAATTAGATTCTAGATCTATGTTTATATATGACTCTTCTTTTGATGAAAAATGAAATTCAAATTGTTCTATCAAATTTGTAAGGTTTAATTATAACTTTTAATAAATGTGTAATATTGAGATCACTATATATACTATAGAAACTTACTATTCACTATGACTATGGTATAACAATCTATAGAAACTGTTCTCTAAACCTCTAAAGTTCCATTTTATTCTCTTCAGCCTTATCTGCCATTAAAAAATGGTATCGTCTTCTTTCCTTGCATGGAAGTATTAAGGTTATTAAAAATACCAAGTATACCAGGAAAATAAGCCAGTTCAGATGCCTAATTCACATTTTCAAATAAAATTAAGACCAAGCTGTTTTCTTACTTTATAGAATCCACAGAAGTATACTTCGTTTATTTTACATTCTTACACCACCTTTCGCGCCCAGAGCCATCACACTTCAGCACGCAGCAGCGGTCGGCCCTCACAGCTTTCATCCAGTCACGTAACAGCGAGACTAACATATTCAGGACGTTAGCCTTTATAAATCCACGATTTTGTCACTAAGCACATTGTTTATTTCAGTTGTAGTTTATTTTTCATCGTAAGACTTTGAAAGACTTAGTTGTAAGGAAGCATGATGTTGATTTACATTTTAGCAAAGTTCCTTATGTAACTTCTCCAGGAGGTTTTCTTGTCATTTCAGCTGTTCCATCAGAGCACATTTGTCCATGAACTTACGTTTCAAAATGTGTTCCTTGGCAATGCAATCCAACTTTGTCTTACACATTTCAGAGCTGGTTGTGTAAATTCACAACAAAGCAGAAAAAAGATTCCTCCTTCATATTATAATGCTTACAATGCACATGTAGTAAAAGAACTACTGTGTGCTGGTTTTATTTGTTGTTTAAGTTGGCTTTCCATATTACCAGCCAGTTCCTGGATACATCAGGCTAAGGCATCACTGGGAAATAGCACTTAACCTACCCACTTCACTGCAGATTCAACAACATTTGAAGAAAATGCTTTTCAACAACGTCTCAGTGACTGTTTATGGTACCTTAGTCTTCATAACACAATGGGGCACTTTAGAAGAAACCCACAATCACAGTGCTTACATTTGACACATGGTACATCTGAAATTGTAGAGTTTTCATTCAATGTTTTTGCTTTCAAGAGTTTCTTCTGGTGTTCAACTTATTTTATTTCTCCATGTTTTATATGTAGGTGCTACTTCCATTCCAGAAGTTTCATTTATTCACAGCCAGTACAACTCTGCAAATAACACTCAGTGGTTTAGCACTTTACCACTAATTTTAGTTACAAAACTATACTCAATATAAAAGCTCACACTTCCATACATAAAGAGTACAAATTATTGTGGTCTTGATTTATTTGAAATTACTTTCAACATCATCATTTGGTCTAATACTTCTGCATTCTGCCACATTCAGAAAAGATAAAACTTTTCTTGACCAAAAAAAAAAGAACTAGAAGAACTTCTATATGTATTTTAGGATTAAAAATAAACAGTACAAATTTTACTTTTCTAATTTAGCTAATAAAGTAAAATTATAAATTTAAAATTAACTAGTTTATTTGTGTTTCAAGAATGCACCAAAAGGGGAAAAAAATGAGAAGACAACATTTGTACTCATCTGCAAGCAAGACTCCATGGCCTGACCCAACTTAACAGATTTAATAGATTGGGGAAAACAGAAGGTGGCCTGAACACCCTGCCTCTAGAAGAGGCACTAATTCCGCCAGATGCAGGAGATAGCACATGAAGTGGGCAGGAGAGTTGGCATCGAGAGACTCTGCCTGGTGAAGACCAGCTGCTATCAACACAATAGAGTCATGTGGTAACTGATTCAAGACCTGCAGAACACCTAGTAGTCATATGAATAGTTTGTGCATATTATCTGTACAAAGCAGCAATGATTACTGCCTCATGATTGTCCAGAAACAATAACCCTTATCTGTGCTTAGCCATGTCAGAAAAACCAAAGCCAGTATGTAATTCCAAAGCCCCTGTGATGGAGGATGTGACCCAGATACCTAAAGATATGATTGTGGTATAAAAGGGTAAGTCCCCAGCATTTACATATGGCAGGGGTGGGGGTGGCAAAAGAGTGAGTGGGAAAAATTAACTTCATTACCTCATACAACGATCCCTAGCAACACACTCTTAACTAAGCAAACAAAATAGATTTCACCTATTTTTGTTCATATTTTTTCAACTCTATCTTCTTATTTTAACTCAACATTCTCTAAACTATAAACTCCTTGGAGATGAAATTTGAGTCTTGTTTATCTTTGTGTCTGTAGCACCTGACATATTTCCTGGCACATAGCACATCCTTAATGACTTGTTGAAGGAATGGGATGGGTGGATGGATGCATGCATGCATACAATAAATAACAAGGTCAATGAATTTTAAAAAATCAATGAATAAGTAAATGATTTACCCTAAGATTTTGAGAAAATGTGAAACATACATTTTGCTTACTTTCTTGGACTGAGCAGTCCACTAATATGAAATTAAATTCCATCATCACTAAAATGGAGATAGCATGACCTACCTCACCAATATACATACTTTACATTCATATATGTGAAGTAATTTGGGAAGTATGTGAATACACAAACATTATGAATTGTCATTATTTCATTTATACTTTATTTTTAGTTGAGATTCTGTCCTCAACTTTAACATACAAAGTCAATTAAGAGCATACTAAATATACAGATCTGCGTTTACTCCCAGAGATCCCCATTCAGAATTTGGGGTAAGGCCCAGGAACACATGCTTAACAAGCTTCTTACGTGACTGTGATGAGGTGGTCCAGATTCACTGTGAGAAATGTACTTTTACAAAGTGGCATGAAAACAACTTTCCGATCATATTCTAAGAAGAGCTGTAGGGCAAGAGCGCGACAAGGAAGGCATTAAAGTCATGTCCACACATAGATTTGATGCAGTAATTTGTAACAAACCAAAATTCCAGCCAAGTTTGCCAGATTTTATAAATCAATATTGTTGATCTGTAAACAATATTGTTATCATAAAAATATCTCGATGGAATAGGCAAAGGTGTGAGGGGATTTGAATCTTCCTAACAGTTACATCAGATCTGTTATACCATTAGAGATCATCTAAATTAGGTGAGAAAATCACTTTGTTATAGAAATTGTTTCTGCAAATGTATTTTTAAAATGCTCTCATTCTCACAGCTTCAAATGCATGCTGCCCTAGTTTGAATTTGATGAAAACATGCCTTTTTGCAAGTGACAAGTATAAATCTTAGGGAACACAATGCTATATACGCTGAGGAGTGCAAAACATTTTTCCAACTCTAATTCGTAGTTCAGGACCTCAAACTCACACACCTTCCTTCCCCATCAAAAACATCTTCACAATACTCATAAAGTCATTAAATACTTTCCATCTTCCACATGGTGCTGCACTCATTCTTCTCTCTCTGTTCCAACAATCTCAACAACCATCAGAACAAGAGATGTGCCTCAGAAAGGCCGCTTCTCTGTGTCCCTCCTGCTGCTGGTGCAGCAGTCACATGTGCCAAGGCCACAAGGCATGGAAGCTGCTCTGCTGGTAGGGAGTCACATCCTTCCCACCTCTCAAACGTTGTGCTGTCTTCCATCACAATTACCCCAAATGTTAAGCGGCAGGGCAAAATTTTCTCCAAATATTTTAGTGTGAAAGCCACTATTTCTGTTTTCATCTTTTCATTTCCACTTTCCCTTGAACTCAAACCAGAAAACATGGGAATGGCCAGAGCTTAAAAAACATCCCCCTCCCTTCTAAACACCCTGTTTATAGCAAAGACTGTCTTCCTCTGCCATCCACACATTCTCTGGAGTACTTTTGAGTGGGAACCCACAGCCTCAGATCTTCCAAGGTGCTCGTGAAATAGGCAGACTCCCTGGTCCCTCTCCAAGCTGCTGTCTCAGAATTTGGGGGCTGGATCATGGAATTTGGCTTATCAAAAAACATTCTGGGTAATTAGTATGCATACTAAACTTTATGATCCTTTAGCATTATACCATTAACTCATTCTACCCAATGGTTTTATTTCACTTGGAAGCTTTAGATTAAATAAGAAATTAATCTCTCCTTAAAATTTGAGACTTAGATGTAATTGCAGCAGTTTCCCTGAACCATTTAGCCTCAGATGGGATTGACCAGAAGGATCTAGGAATTTGGAAAGTCTTTCTTTGTACTCATAGAAACATATAATTTTATAGTGATTATTTGCTCTTTTGCTGGCTCCATCATATTTGCTTAATGAAAGTGGTAAAAAGACAAATCTAATAAGAGTCCCTCTATTAAATTTTACAATAGACCTGACCCCAGGTTGGACTGGAGGTTTATCTACTTTGTTTCTTAGAGCAAAACCACACTCCAGAGTTTTGGTATATCACCAAGGATTTGGCCAATAGGGGAAAGAAAGCTGACAGAAAATATGGTGTCATCCAATTAATCAATAACACAGACACTGTGAGAGTGAGCTGGCGATTTTACGCATGAAGGAAAGGAAGAACTCCTGGAGACCATGAGTGTTATTGTTCCGGTTCAGCAGAGAAGTGATAGCATTTATATAATAGAGCTTCTCCAGGGCCCTAGCAAGATAAAATCTAAAGCTCCCAGGGGACGGGGTGAGGGAAGGCAGCAGTTACCAGTTTTAGGTAGGTGTCCAAGACATGCGTCAGGAAAGTTCTAGGTTCAGATATTTGACATGGAAATAAAGTTGATAGCAAGAAAAGAAGTGGTTAAGGTGAAGCCAGATAAGGCCCCAATTCCAAACAAACAAAAACCCTCAAAAAACAAAATAAAATTTAAAGAACCCTCACAGACACAGACAACAGTGTGGTGGTTACCAGTGGGAAAGGGGGTGAGGGAGGCAGAAGAGGGTAAAAGGAGGACCAATGGTGGTAGAAGGAGACTAGACTAGACTTCAGGTGGTGAACACACAATACAATACACAGATGATGTATTATAGAATTGTGCACTTGAAACCTATATAATTTTATTAACCAATATAATACCAATAAATTCAATAAAAATACATTTAAAAAATAAAATAAAGAAACAAAAAGTTTCTTTTTTGAATGAGAAGGCTGAGGACATGGTATGTGGGTGACTAAGTAGGAAGATCCTGCCTACTTCTAGAGGAGAACAAGGAATAGTAGCAAAGAACAATTGACCTCTCCCAGATTCCCTGCTGAATAATGAAAATGGAGCTTCTGATATAAAGCCAGGTATTGTTTTTCTCCAGCTCAGGAATTAGACATAGCTGTGCCTGCAGGGAATGAGTGTTTTATTTTAGATGCTTCTGGGTTGTGAGGGAGGGAGGGAGGTGATAAATAATGTTTGTTGGAAGAATGCTAAGAGAGTTCCAAAACAAGAGCAAACTTTTCTTCCCAATTAAAGAAAAAAGGCCAAGAGAAGGAAAAGGAGCTCAACTAAGTGGCTCTCCTGTATGACTGAAGCAAATAAGAATGCGTGACGCATACATACATATACTTAGCCATCAAAAGAAAAGTTCCCAAAAGTAATACATCACTTGAAATTGAAAATAACTTACTGATGAGAATAAAATGTGCAACACCCAGAATATTTCAAAGAAAATAAGGAAAATTAAATAAAAAAGAAAACTGCAGAAATTTATTTTGTATGTTGAAATATTGAGAATTGAGAGAAAAAAAATTCTCAATGTTTATACAACACTGTCCAAAAGAGACTGAGTAGCTAATTGATATAATATTTTTTATCATCAGAACATTGTTAATATACATGAAAATATTTTGTAATCAGAAAGTCACTGTATCAACAGGATTTTAAACTATTCATGGTATAGAGACCAGTACAGTGTAACAGAGTGGGACCCTCCATGGACTCCTCAAAATAACTACTCACTTCAAATACAACCTCTGTTTATTAAAGTCGTTTCTTCAGGTGTCTTGTTACTTCAGCTATCACTAACATTTTTATGTATTCTTAAATGCCAGGAATTCAGATAAGGGTTTTTATAAACATTATTTCATATAATATTCTAGACAGTGTGCTTTATTGTATAGCCTTTTATATTCTGCTCAGTAATAACTTATACAATATAGTACAACTTAAGTTGTCACAATGTTTTATAAGAACAATGTTGCATTTAAAAGTTGAGGATTCTACCCTGTAGGGAGGTGAACTCAAGTTTAATATCTCAAAACCACCCACACCAGCTCACCAAACAATATTAATACCTTTGCTATAGTTACCTATCACAAGATGTACCATTCAAAATTAAAGCCCGATTTGTATTGGAATAGCATAAAGCCTATTTATGAGATGGAAAAAAATGCTTATCATTCTTTAAAATTGTTCAAAGTATATTTCTTTTACAGGCAACTCTCTGTGGATTATATGATTCCTTTAATATTTCCTTTAAGTGAAGAAGCAATGTTGAGTAGCCTGAATCCAGCAGAGAAAATTCATCTTGCCTTTCCTTAGCAGACACTGTCTTAGGAGAAATATAAGCAGACGTGATGCACAGTAGGCGGACGTGATAAGATAATGGAAAAAGACATAGTGTCTACACATCTCCAGCAGAGAAAGACAGCATATATTAATAAAGCAACCATGAACCTCTTTCAACTTCCCCAAATTAAGGTAGTGCATAGAAAAAGTGTGATTTAACAAAAATTTGTAAATAAATAGCTGCACTAGATTATTAGGATGGCTGATAAGAGCACTTCATGAAACACATGTCAAGCAAAATCCAGGCCAGGATATTCTCAGATAAAATAGTCTTATTATCATACAATCTATAAAAGATTAATAAAACTTTTAATGCAAAGCATTAATGGAGCTGACTGTATTGTGACCTTACCTAGACTTTTTTAGGACTTTGGCAGTTTTAAGTAGGAAGAATAGCTTTGTTTAAGAAGGTTTCTTCTCCTTCAAATGCTTGTTCACATTTAAGAAAATGCAGATATATGGGCTTTTCCCTTAACATATAGTGCTGTTATCATTCATACATAATTGTCCATAAAACTCTTTGAAAAGTCTATTAATCTCTTCAGTATCTATGAACTTAGTATCACAATTGTTCATAACCGTAGCTATAGTGGGAGAACTGCTTGCCTGTTTTCTTGCTATTAACCCACTGGTTTTATGACTGAATTGAAATAACGCCAGTTCCTCTAGCAATAAAGGTGAGGGTGACCCAGATGAATTAGATAATTGCCTTTATAGCCTATTGATCTTCTATTTGAGGTCCTTTAGGTCTGAATATTTTCTCTTTACTAATAGAGTTTGACTTTTTTTTATTTGCTAAGAGATGTAGCTGGAGTCTAAAAAACATTAGAGGAAAAAAATCAAGGGCATGATTACATTAAAATATGCTTGGGTTCAAAAGTTCCTCCCACTTCTGACATCAGTATGGCCTTTTCTAGTACAAAATATGAAACACAGACAACAGCTAACATTCACTCAACCAGGTGTATCGTTACCACATGCTTTTCACTATGTTAGACCTACAAGTTAAAAAAACATCTCTCATGAAGAAACTCAGTTTGGTAAGAAGAAAGACATATGTAAATATTTAAATGAAACAACAGAGGAATGCACAGGTTATTATGAGAGCAGAAATGAGAAAAATCCAGGGAAGAAGGGAAGAAAGAAGAAAGAAGAAGAAGGAGGAGAAGGGGAGGGGGAAGGGGGAGGGGGAAGGGGAGAAGAAGAAGAAGAAGGGGAGGAAGAGAAGAACAAAAACAACAGAGGAAATAGTTTAAAAATTAAATGGTAATAAATACATACCTATCAATAATCACCTTAAATGTAAATGGCTTAAATGCTACAACCAAAAAATGTAGGATGGCTGAATGCATAAGAAAACAAGGCCCATATATATGCTGTCTCCAAGAGACCCACCTCAGATTGAAAGGTACACGCAGACTAAAAGTAAAGGGATGGAAAAAGATATTCCATGCAAGTGGAAAAAATGCTAGGGTAACAGTGCTTATACCTGACAAAACAGACTTTATAAAACCAAGGCTACAGTAAGAGACACAGAAGGACACTATATAATGATAAAGGAAACAATTCAACAAGAGGATATAACCCTAGCTTATGCACCCAACCCGGGAGTACCTAAATATGTAAAACAAATTTTGATGGACATAAAAGGAGAGATTGACAGAAATACAGTCATAGTAGGGGATTTTAACACCCCATTGAAGATTCCATGCTACAAAATTGAAAATCTATTAAGATTCCTTGGCTTTGTACAGGAGAAAGGACACCTCAGGCATTGAAACTAGAATAATCATCAAGATATTAGTGATTGAAACAAATTTGCAACTAGACAGGGCATTTTAAGGGAATTAGAGAGTTGGCATGTTAGGAACAATAGGAAAGAGGATAGGAATTTAATAGTTCATGGCACAATTGCAGAAGAGTAATTTTGACTGGGACCACAAAGATCCTAGAAAACGAAGAGCACAGCATTATCATAGCCAATCCGACCTGCCAGTCAGACCACTTTCTTGGAGATCCACAATTTGCACTTTCTGTCCCTATCCACCCTGAACTTCAAGGAGGGGAAAGGGGTTTGAGTTTGAACTCAATAACCAATGGCCAATGATTTAATTAACTATGCCTATATAATAAAGTCTCCATTAAAAAAATAAGGACACATTTTGGAAACTTTCTGGATTAGTGAACACTTGGAAGTTCTGCACCCTCTCCCAAATGCATTGCCTTATGCATCTCTTACATCTGGCTATTCCTGACTTACCATAAACCAATTATCTAGTAAATGAAATTTTTTTTGTTTTTTTTTTTAGTTCTGTGAGCCACTCTAAGCAAATTAATTGAACTCCAGGAGGGTGTCGTGGGAACCTTTGATTTACAGCCAGTTAGTCAGAAATACAGATAAAAACCTGGACTTGCCACTGGCATCCTGAGTTAGAGAAGGGTGTTTGGAACCTCCAATCTACAGTTGGTCTGTCAGAAGCCTGGGTGAAAACTGGGACTTGTGACTGGGATTTGAGGTGTGTCTGTGTGAAATGGGTTCTTGAAATGGATTCTGATCCCTTAACCTGTGGAATCTGATGCTATCTCTCAGTAGATGGTGCCAGAATTGAGCTGAATTGTTTGGTTAAATTGAACCAGATGGTGTCTAGAATTGCTTGGTGCTATGGAGATCGCCACTCTACAGGCACACATGCATTGGAAGTTGGTTGCAGAACCCTTTTACTATATTTGCTAATGATCCTGTTATAGAATTACTGTCTTAGTCTGTTTGGGCTGATATAACAATACTATAGTCTGGGTGGCTCATAATAGCAGAAATTTACTTCTCACAGTGCCAGAGTAGAGGGAGTCCAAGATCAAGGAGCTGCTAGATTCAGTGTCTGGTGAAGGTCCTCTTTCTGGCTTACTGACAGCTGTCATTTCCCTGTGTTCTCACATAGTAGCAGGGGTAAGGGAGCTCTCTAGGACTTCCTATAAGGCTCCACCCTCAAGACCTAATTACCTTCCAAAAGCCTCACCTCCAAGTACCATCATGCTGGGAATCACGTTCCAACACGATAATGTTGTGGGGACACAAATATTCAGTCTGGAACACTTATCTTCCCACCAAGCCTACAGACTGTTCTTGCTCTTTCTCCAGGTCTAGCCACACAATCAGCCATTTCAATCACAAGATTTTAGAACTAGATCAGTAGGTCCTCACATATAGCCTCATCATTATACATGTTAGAATGAAAAGCCCAATGAAGTTCAATGATTTGCCCAAGATCACACAGCCAATAAAGATCAAAGTCAGAACTAAAACCTGCATTTTTTTAATTCTCAGTTCAGTGGCATCTCCATGTCATTGCACTAATTCTTAATTAAATATTTGTATTATTCAGATATAATTCTAAGTATGATTTTCACTAAATTGTGTGGTGACCACAACTTGCCCACAACCTAACTCGACTTCACTCTTCTCCTATTCTTCACCTCTTCAGCAGAGCAGCGGGCTAGTAACGGCTCCAAGCCTCCCTGTGCCCGAGCCCACGAAAACCTCCTTTAAGGAAATGTTTGATGTGTTCATTCACTTCTGGCAAGCTTGCACTGAACTAACTGAAATTGGAAAATATATTTCTCCTGACTTAATTTCCTATATAAGCACACAGGAAAAGGAAGTATTGTGGGGTTCAGAGGATTGTCTTAAAAACTCAAAAATCATACCACATATGTAGCTATACATTCTACCAATATCTGCTTGAAGTTTGGGAGTTTTCATGTCTACCCCCCAAAATTCCTAATTAACAAAAGTTTTATTTTCTATTTTTGTAGTCAACAGTGCCAGGCACAAGTAAATGCCTAGCAAACTCTCATCAGTTTTACTTAACCTGACTTAAAATAACACACAGCCAGAAGTCTCAAATTTGTATTTATGTTTTCATTCTCTCTACCGATCCAGGTAGTTTGCTTATTTAAGGGCAGTACACTTAGTTTTCTGAAATTAAGTAAAATAACTTTTTATAGAGATGGTCAGATTTGATGACGGCATTCAGATGAGAAACTGCTGCCCACAGGGCGGTAGCAGTGTTGTCTCCTGTTACCTTCCAGTTTTGTAAGTGACCCTTTGAGACTACCGCTCTCAAGTTAGTCCCACAGGTCCAGGCTTGGGCCATGTTGCATCCACCATGCCTGAGGATCAGTCTACACAAGGAGAAGACCAATGGGAGACGGCAGCAACGTTCACCTTGCTCCCTTCACCCTCCTCAGCAATCTAGAGGTCCATGGGGAGAGCACTGCTCACAGAATCGAAGATATTCTTCCCAAAAGCAGGTCTGAGAGGTCCTGAGCACAAGCAGCATTGCTTTGGTGTTTCTGTGGGGAAATGCGACTGTCAGTGGTAGAAATAAATATGCATTTCAGAAACATTAAGAGACAGTGCACCTGGCACAAACCACATCATTGCTCTGGTGGAGACTGGTTACCCCGCAGTAATATCCAGGTGGAGAACTATAACCAGAGGTGGCGTTTGTTGAAAGTTATTCAACAAATATTTATTGAGAATTTAATATATGTTCTAGGTACTTGGGATGAGTCAGTGAATACAAATAAAGACCCCTGCCCTCATGGAATTTATATGCTAGCATAAGGGATAAAAAAGTCATAATATTTTATCTTAACTTTCAAAATTAAACATTTGCCTCTGTAAACAAATGTCCAGCTTCATTACAAGGCCAAGCTCCAAGAAGGCAAAAGGGATATTTGTTTTGCCCGGTGCTGTGCCCCCAGCAAACTGCACTGGAGCTGGAAAGGATGGGCACCCGAACCAACCCTGAACTGTCTTACCTGACAGGAGAGGCTGCCACTGTGCTCCGTGGCATGTGAGTTTCCACATGCCTCGTCAGACTGCAGCATAACTGCTACTTCTATTATCATGGAAGGACTTACGGAATAATAACATAACCAACTCTTTTTTTTTTTTTTACTTTACCAGCTTATTTCCCTTATATATACAATTTTTAGGAAAAATAGTTTTTCATATTGGATTTCTTCCAAGTATTCCTAATATATCAAAGGGGTTAACAACATTCTCATATACCATGGGGTTGGTGGGTCACAGAAGTATTTGTTTCATAAGAAATTTTATGTGATACATTGGGCCACCAAGTCACATCCTGCACAAATCAGTTACATTAAATAAAAGTTAAGAGAGCTCGGTCATCAGCAGAAGAATGAGGTTCTGCCACCAAAGAAATCGTTTGACTCTATCATCATGAACAGCTAATTAGCAATTAAATAGTAATTTATTTCATTTTCTTCCAAGTTTTCTATTGAAGAGAAAGAATAAAAGACACCTCTAAGAGCTTGGTCGTCCTCAGGTAATCGCTCTGAATGCTGAGCACATTAACCTTCCTTGAGAACAGACAACAAAGCGCCCACTAGTGGCACTGAGGACGGTCGGAAACACTCCAGGAAACATAGAGAATTTCACCACTTTTTTTATGAGAATAACCCTGAAGCAACTAATAACAGAAATTGAGCAAAATATACTACTGATGTCAAGGAATCAACTTAATTTAGATCTTCTTTAAAGAGTAATATTAATAAAATATACCCTGAGATCACAGGGTATATTTTTTATCACTTTACAGAGATAAAACTTCATTAACAGGGACATAAAAAACTGTAACAACATGTCAAGGAAATGGATGTAATCAAATTAATTGAGATTATTTTACAATAGTGATAAATCAGACATAAAACCTTACTAACCTTCATTCTATTATATAGCCTATATTTTTATGTATAGTCAAAAGTTGGTGTTCTAGAAATACCTCAGAGAAAGGTCATTAATGTTAAAAATTGCTTTCTAGAATTCAATTGAAAAGTAGCTATTGAGTTTCCCACTCTCTGCAAAGGACAGGACAAGGTACTACAGAAGTTCAGAAAATAAGAAGCAGTCTTTCCTCTCCAGAAGCGTGCAGCCTGGAAGTGGGAAGTAACCTCTAAACAGCAAAAATAATTGCCAAACAGTATCATTAAAAAGCATGCAAATGCCATAGAAATGTTTTAAACAGATGGAGCAAATACATATAATTATTAAGATTAGGAAAAGGTTTGGGTTCAGTGGTGCAGTTTGAGGGAGATCGTGACGTTGGAATAAAATTTCTGTATTCATAGCTGAGAGACACCGCAGATAGAAAGACCAGTTCAGCAAATATGGAGGTGGGGGCCAAGTGAGAACATATGTGAACGTGTTCTGATTCTACATGCATCACTCTTATAAAGTTCTGGTTTTCCATGCATTGTTTTTGTACAGCACTCCCGTTTCCAAGAACTACTTAGCACATTATCTAATTTGAACCTTACAGTAGGAATTGTGTATCATCAGAAATTAGCAACTCCATCTTATAGCCAGATACAGGAGACAGAGCTAAACTGAAACAGAGAACCCAGGAAATTTGCCAAAGTCCATCGTGCTAATGAGGGCACCATCCAGATTAGGAATCCTTATCACTGACCCTTTTAACCTAGCTAAGCCTGTGTCTGGGCCTTCATCTCTTCCTAAAATTTTAGTTGTCGCATAGGAAGAATATGGACAGATAAGATAAAGTCATCTACCTGTGTTATGAAAACATTAAGGAAATGTTTTTCCACTTCCATAATATTGGTCTGTCTTCGTCTGTTATGGGAAGGACTGATCAGCACACATTCGGTCCTCTTCAAAATATCCATGGAGACATTCGGTCCACACCTTGAATTCAGTTCTTTCCACAATGGCCATGTTTGAGAACGTCCCTAGGTTTAAACAGTCCATAATGTTTATTTCTACTTATTGTTTATTAATTAATACTGAAAATGCTCTCACGTTTTATTGGTGCAATAATTGTGTCGAGGCTCTACGGCCAATAGTAACCCTGCTTCCCGAGGGAGCCCAGCTGGCAACAGCGTGTGGTGTGAGGTGGGTGCGTTGGAGTTTTGATCTTGCAGAAGAGTAGTAGGATTTATATTAACTAGAGACCAAATGTCTCTGTGGATGTTTTAAAATAACATAACACTTTGAATGTGTCTGAATAAAATTTGTCAATATTGTACTCAACTATAGTGAAAATTACTAGGATGTCTAGATTATAACAATGAAATATTCCATTCACTCAAATAAATACCAAAATCAAAAGAAGTTATTCAAATCACTGTCCTGTAAATATCCAAGTGAAACCATTTATGATCATTTTGTGTGGAATAATTGTGCCTACCGTGCTTAATTTTTGAGTTAATACTGACAAAGCTTCTGCTTCCCTGAGTAAAACTGGCTGGAATAAATTGGGAAAAATTTAAAAACCAAAGTCAATTAATTAACCCAATAGTTAGCAGGTTGAATTGCTTATTTTATTATCTGTCAAAGGAAAAAATGCAAGTCCTTGCATTAGTAAGGAGAGACTATGTTACGGGGATTCTTGCAATAACAGGAGGAAGGAGATTATTGCAATGAGACTTCACCCTCCACCCTAAAAGCTAGTTTTATAGTACCTATCCTTTAACACTGTCTAATTTCCAATCTCTCAAAATTAATTTCTTGGCCTCAATAGCTCAAAGCTTGTTTAATCGGAGTCAGTGGTGCTTTGTAGCAACCCGGTATAGATTTGCAAAAGCTGATTATAAATTTTCGGGAATTTTCATCAATTTCACACTAGCAGTTTAAAATTGGCCATGCTGGGGATATTTCACACCACAGAAATTAGCAAACACTACAAATCTACTGCTCACTTGGCAGTAGATTTGAGTCCTGAATTATCTTCTGATTCACACACTTTTGGTAGCCATGACACCCCAGCTAGACAAAATCATTTTTTGTGGCAGAGAGGATATTTTATACTGGCTCATAAGACTTCTCCTTAGTGCCTTTTTCATAGTAACAATCCAGTAACTGTTTTTGTGAGAGCGATGTATCCTTCAGATTCTTCTTTCACAGAGAACTCAGGGAGAAAAACACCAAGCAAATGGTCATGGGTTTTTATTTTCGAACTATATATTTCTTTTACCCTGTAAATTATTTAGCCCCCATATTTTTCTACATTTTCATTTTAGTCACCATATTATAGACTATTCTCAAATCAAATATAAATGTACTGTATGATTTTCAGTTTATATTACTTTTTCCCAGTAAGTTATTTTCTTTGCACATCTATATATATGTGCTCTTTATTTAATAATAGAGTTGTCCTTGAAACTTTTTTAAAAAACTTTGTTTGTAAAATGTACGACTAAAGGCCTGTTCTACCTAGACAATCATTCTTTTTTCAAAGATGTCACTTGTCATACTCCTGTTTCACCTCTTTTGCCACTTGGGAACAGATTTATAATACAACTAACAATAATCTTGACTTATTAATAGAATTAACACAAAAAGAGTTATTATGGTTTCCCAAGAGAACAATAGAAAATAAAGAAATTCATCTGCCTTTCTTTTATCTGACGCTCTGCCCTGCGGCGGGTCGCTGCCGACACAGGAACATCGGCTCGGACTGGTGCAGCTGGTCGAGGAAGCTGCTCTTCTGCCGCAGGCGCCAGGGCTGGGTGCTGCCGGTGCTCTCCTGCACTGCCGGGTCAGTACTGCCAGAAGCCACACTTTCTTATCTCACTCTTGGGACCACTGGGCTGAGCCTCCCTAATTAGAGCTTTGTGTGACTGAGGAAGCCAGGTGTGACTTGAAGCTGCAAGCACCCTGGCATGTCTCTTCTCAGTGGCACCGTGCTTACCTGCCTCTGGTTCTGTGGCAGGACGGCATTGTGACTCTCCCCGTCCTGCCCTTTAGGCAAGCTGCTTGGCTCTTGTGCCCGACTTCTCACACTTAGCTCCCTAAATTGATGCTTAAGCATTCATGCCAGGTATTAGAGAATTTGCAGGATGCACAGAGTATGCCACTGCATACATATTTTAAAGCTTTGAGCTCTCTTCTCACACAACCATGCTGATCAAATCCCCAGTATATAAAGGAATTGCTTGAGATTTCACTGCTGTGCTTTTCTGGAATATTTGAGCAGTACTGAATCACTTGGGATTAAAATATAAACAAAGATGTTACATTAGAATAACGAGTGCTCTGTATGTCAAAACTACTGCAGCTACTGGAGGGTCTCTCAGCCCAGAGCTCTCCGCTCTCACTCCACGGTGAAGTACAGAACCACAGCTTACTTGTATTGAGAATAAATAAAGAGAGAGAGAAAGAGAGAGTGCAAAATTGAGTCCAGAAACTAAAACACTTGACTATATGTTCTCTACCTACTTTTGCTGTGATACTTTCATATCACCATTGGAAAGTGATTTAAAGTTTCTCTGTTCCAAATATCCCTTGTTGTACAGGTAGGATGTTTTTCTTTAATTTTATTCCTCAAAGTGATTGTAGGAGGATTAAGACAAAATTTACTGAAGTTTTGGAGCAACTGATATAAGACATCTGAGAGAACTAATTATCTGTCCCACTCTGAAATTTACTGGTCAAGACATTTACATAAAAACAATCCTTGGACTTCCAGCTTAATTGCCAATATGTAACGAGCGTGGAAGTCATCATCTTCATCATTTCGACAAAAAAAGCTGATCAAAATAAAAATCCACTTTTTTATTTAATAATTACTTTATTGTTGTTCAATTACAGTTATTTGCATCCTCTCCCCTCCCCTCCTCCCTTCCCCTCCAACCCCACCTCCCCCGCCCCCAGCCTCCCTCCACCCCCTTAGTTCTGGCCATGTGTCCTCTACAGTGATTCCTGCAAACCCTTCTCCCCATTGTCCCCTCCCCCCACCCCCCTGGCTATTGTTACACTGTTCTTATTTTTGACTCATCGGAGAACTGAGGCTGCAAGGCAAACTCACACACCAAGATCTAGAGAGATGTGCATGGAGATAGTCATATCTGAGATCTGCTTAGATGGTGCCAAAGAG